>VZTJ01004177.1:74543-87868 GCA_013397795.1 Orthonyx spaldingii | reverse complement strand
GGCGGGGAGAGCTGCGGCGTTGCTGGGCTCGGCGGCTCAGTTCGGGGTGCGCGGGGCGGTGAAGCCGGGGACGGAGAGGAAGAAAGGGCAGGAAAGGAGAAGGGGAAAAAGCCGGCGAAGAAGGAGTGTTTGAAGGAACGGGGGAAGGCTACAGTCCTTACATGGGAAAATACGGACTCATCTCCTGATGGTGTGCGTGTGATAAGAACTGTGTCTGTCTCTGCATGCGAGTTGCTGATCCAGCATTTTCATCGCAACAGTTCCCGAGTTGGTCTACAGTGAGAGTAAATGTGATCACAGTACCAGGCAGCTCATCCCGGATGGGTTAGGTCAGGCGGAGAGACAGGAGCTTCAGCCGTTTCCCAGAGTGTCTTAAGTGGGAAAGTTTTGAGGAGGGGTTACCTTCTGCACACAGAGCCTCTGGGAGAAAAAGACATTTCCTATTCTGGTTTTTCTTCTACGCCCAGAAACATGAATATATTTCTCAGATATAAGACAATTTTATGACAGGTTTAAATTATGTCAGCACCAGACATGCAAAATCTCTTTGGTAATGTTTCTTTTACAGTCCTGGCATGTGATTTAAACACCATTCATTAATATTATTAACGCTAAATGGAAGTGAGGTTTATTGCACTCAGTCTGCATTTACACCATTTAATAGTAATAGCAGCTCTTTTCAGAATTAAATTACAAAGCTGCTTTATTGTACTTTTAAAATCAAACTTCCATTTTTTTCCTCCATAATGTAAAGTCTTAAAATCAGAACATTACTGAAAATGCATATTTTCTCAAGGGATAAGAAATGGATTGGAAAGTATCTAGCATGATCAAGTTTTCCACCCTAACATTTCAAGAGTATTTAAGGAAACGTGCTCCAAAAAATCAAAGAAGTGAGTTAAATATAGGCTGAATGCTAGAATATGTGCAATAAAGTGCTTCACAAGGAAGACAATGAAGGCGTAACCCAAAAGCAGCCATACCCACAGCTGACTACCCTTAGGCTACATCCACCTAGTATACATCTATATTAGCGAGTAATGTGGATCAATCTGGTGTTGGATCTCGTGGTGTTGAGGGTCTAAATGATGTTCGCACATTTCAATAGTTTTTTCTTCAGATTCACTCCAGGCTGGGTCTGTGGGCTGAGGGTCCAGTGAGAACTTAGAATGCATCTGATACACTCCTGGCACCTGTCTTCTGCTATATTGCTATCTGAATCCACTCTGTGTACTCACTTCTGCTGGTAAAACAAAACGTGGTAAGTGAGGATGATCTGGAGATTCACTTCAAAAGCACGCCCTTGATCCACACCAAAACATGAAAGTGGATGTGCCCACAGGGTGTCTGACAGAAAGGGAGCTGGTATGACTTTCCCAAAGCTGAGAGCTGGAGCCTGCTCCACAGCATACCATTCCAGCATCCTCCCCTCAAATCACCTTTCTGCCTGGTGCTGTGCCTCCACCCCCAAGCATGCATGAGCTCTCAGGTCTCCACTTCTGCAAGGAGCTATGCATTTTTTGATGAGTGTACACACTCCTTGTTTACCACTCACCTGCCTTCACTTGGCTCAGTGAGATGTTTTACCTCCTGCTACTCATTTTACCTGAAATGCCTGAAATGACAGGGATACTAAGCTGATATTGTGTCATTGGAGCTGTTCTCTCGGTGTAAAGAAAGAGTAGAATTGAGTACTGTTATTAAATCCGCAATTGTTTAAAGACTAAGGTCTGTCATTCTTTCCTTAGCCAAAGGCCTGGGTTATAATGAAACTGTGATAAATATGTCTAAATTAGGCATGTGTTGGGATCAGACATGGGTAGAAACTGTCTGGCATTCAAATTACTCGGGACAAACTTCTGTTTCACACATGGAGACTGTTTCTCAGTTAAAATTGGCATTGGAAGCCTAGGGAGGAGCAAACAGGCATGCATTTATTCATGCAATTTGTCTCTTCCATGGTATATGCCAAGGTCCCAAAGTCAGTGTTTGCTTTGCTAATGGCATCTCTACAGCAGTTCATTTACTTGCCTTATATGGCCTGTACATTCACTCCCTGAGCTGCTGCCATTCTGCTTTCCCTCATGGAAACTGTACATTGGATTCTGCATCTTTCCTGAAGTATCTCATCTTGACAGCTGTCTCTGAATGCCCCCACAAGCTGGCTACATGACTTAGTCACTTGCAGGTAAGTAAGCTTTATTTCACAATCCATTTTCTGTCCAAGGAGTTTTGTTTCAATTAGGAACAAATTAAACACATTGTGTATATAAGGAAACATCCAAATTCTCATTCCATTTTTTCCTAATGTTTAAAACTCAACATGCTTCAACTATATCAACATTTGATTCCCCTTTCAGGATTATTGTGCTTGCAAGTATTTTAGTTGAAAGTTAGCTGAGATATTTCAATCCCCATCTAATGTCTTTGAAAGAAAAGGGGAGTTATTACATTGTGCTTTAGGATTCACAATCTTTCTTGTGACCACAAAAGCAGACACCTCCTCAGAACAGAGCAATAAAAAGAATACATGGTCCTCCGGGTCTTGTCCACACTGAAATAGCAGCTGGTTTTAAAATTGGTCCTGGTGTTTTGAATTTTAAGAGAATCCGCTTGTGAGAAATCTTCATAGTTGGTCGAGGGAACCTGAGCTGCGGATTACCCTCTGCTGCAACCACTGAAGTCAGACTGAATCAAACACCCATGAATACATTGTCAGAAAACTACCCTAGCAGGGAGATAGGAAAATATGCTTATAGATTTTACCATTCTGCTTCTCCTCAATCCATTGACTAAGCTACTGTTACAGCTGGAGCACTACAGACGTGATGGAGCTAATCAGCACAGTAGAATAAAGACAGAAAATCCTGTCACTGTACCTAAATCAGTCCTGGCTAATATACACATCACAGGCTCGACCACAGACTCTTTCATTACATTACATCCTGTAAGACAATATAAAATGCTGTAGGGGAGCATGTATGTTCCAGAACCTCGAGGAAAATGAAGCAGCTACCAAATCTCCATATCATTCTTCAGTCTTTGACCAGAAAAAGAACCAAGCGGGTTTTATCTTTCAGGCCACCATCTGTTTTTGGTTGTGTGGTCTGCAAGAAAGTGATCACACCAACATGGTTCCGAGCATCTCACAAAACTGGATCTTCAGGTCATGTCTGTATTTGATTTTAAATGAAAAAGGAAGGTATATGTACAACAATAGACTTGAGGCTATATACTGGGAGCAACAGAAAGTCAACCCAATTATTCAAATACAGTCACTAAAAACCAAACAGACAAGTACTGTTAGAGAAATAACCTGATAATTTTAGTATATTTGCCTGAAATTATGTCCAATCTTGCAGCAGCTAGGGAAAAGAAATCAACTAAATAGGCAGAAAAAGAGAACCTCAACTCTAACACCTGCAAATTTCTCAGAGGAAGATAAGAAAACAACTTCAAGTTACTAGTTCCTGTCCATCCATATGGTGCCCTTCCAAGTCAAACAAATTGTATGTTTTCTGCTGGGGGTGGGACTAGACACATGTGATTTTGAGCCGTCACATCCAGACCTGAATCTTGGCCTATAAACTTAGTTCTAACCAAAAGATCCTCTCTCCACTTCTATTCTAACACTATCCTATCATTAATACTTCTTTTTCTGGTGGTTCTCATGGTGGTAAATTTTGTAAATTCTCTTACTAATGATCATTAACAGAACTTGCCATATTTCTGAAGGACAGTTGTCTTATTGGATACACTGCTGTTGTTGCTAACATCAGTCTTTTAATCTCTGGATGCACATAAAAATAACATATCAACGTAAAACAAAAGAGGAAAACAATCTTTGTTATTTGCGATAAATCCTCCATATGTTGTTTCATCTTGATTATTACTTATCATCTATTATATAAAAGCCACCAGGTGGTCTACATTTTGCAAGGCTCTAAACCAGTAGCTACAGCAAATGGAGCTATTGATTTTCTCTTGTGTCCTGTCGTTGACAAGCCTGGTGGCTGTGGGAGAGACCAAGGAGCTTTATTCTGCACCAGCCCCACGGCTGAAGGGAGGAATGCCTGTTCTGCCCTCACAAACACTGCCAAAGTGACTGAGCTCTGAGATTACAGGTCCCAGACCCTTTCTCCTTCACCAGGGAATTGTCTTAGCCCTGCACAAACCCAGGAAAAACATGCGGCTGATTTCAATCCTAAATTTCCACTATTCTTAATTGGACTTTGAAAAATAAGGAACACCTGGATGATGAACGAGTGATTTCCCAGTAAGAAATGCTCATCTACTGGCAGCTTGCTTTTTGTACATGCAGACCCAATACAAATAATTTAATAGCGTCATCTTACTTACGAGTGGGACACCTGTCTATCTGCCCCAGATGCTCTTAAAGACAGATGCGCGGAATGTCCAAAGAGCAAGTCTTGCCGCGGTGCGTTCTCGCACCAAGTGGCGGCCGCGTTTGGAGACACGAGTTTGCTTAACGACACGTGCAACAGTAAGAAGATTTTTCTTTTCACTTTAAAACCTCGGTGTGGGATCAGCTTTCAGCAGGAGGTCACAGTTTCCGAGCAGGGCCGGTGCCCCGGCGATGGGGTGCCCGGGGCGGCGGGCGCGGGCTCTGCGCTGCTCGACAGTGACACTCGGCGGGCGGCGGGGCCGGAGCAGGGCTGGGGCGCCCGGGACAGGCGAGCTCGGGGCACGGGAGCCTCCTGGCCCCGCGGGATTGGCGCGGGCTGTGCCCTGGCCCCTCCGGAGCTTTTGATGCGGCTGCAGACGAGGAAGGGCGTGTGTGTGAAAAGCGGGGGCAGAGAGTAGAGCTTGCTGCTGTTCTCCATAAAACCTTTGGGATTTTTAACCGACCCAGACCACTGTCCTGAGGCTCCTGAGGTGCCCTAAGCAGAACGCGAAGGTGGCTTTTAGCGGTACGGTTTGGTTAAACTGGGTGTATCTGAGAATGGGGCTCAAGGCAGCGTCCTGTTCCGCCCCCGGCCTTTTTCCACAGAACTGGAGCAGAGCTGCCTCTCCCCGTGAGCTCCAGCAATCACTTGCATCTAGGTCACCCTATTAGATCACATTCCCAAGGCTATGGCTAATCATTTCTGGGGTTTTTAGAAAGGAAAGCTGAAAATCCTCTAGTTGGGGACAATGGCCAATTCATTTTCCAAGTGGAAGTTAATTTCCTCCCCTCCCCATCACACCCTGAGGGTTGTACAGAACTCAAGGACTCAGTGATGCTGGAACTTTTGAAATCTCACACAGATTGATTCACAGAAGAGTTGTAATGCCAGCTGTTGTCAGCTGAAGACCAAACAGAACCCACTTTCAGGTGTATCAATGTCCGAAACATGTTCTCAGTGGGGGAAGAACCAAGCTCCTTTTTTACAGCTCTCCAAAAGGCTTGTCATTAGCAAACCCAGTATGTATATAGCATTCATATACCTACACAGGCATGCATTTATTACATATATGAGTATTTATAATACAGATATGTGGATTATATACATCTATCTATAATACAGGTATAGATATATATCTCTTCATATTAAAAATACTGCATTGGGAGTACCTGAGACACAGATTGGACTGTGCCCGGGCTATCTGTCCTGCACAGGGCCCTGTGGGGAGCAATAGGCACCTATTCAGCCACAGTGGATTGAATCATGTTCTGACCATGCCTTCTGTTCACAGGGATGTTGCAGCAAGCTGAAGAAAAGTGTATCTTGGTTTCTGTGTCAGTGTTCATCTTTTGCTTTGGCCTGTGTTATCCTTCAAAATTACAAGTAATTCTTCTTATGCCATTCAAGTGCATTTTTTCCTGTTTCCTTCAAAAGCTTCATAGAATCATAGAAGCATCAAGGTTGGAAGAGACTTTTAAGATCATCAAGTCCAACCATCAACCCAGCACTACCACTGTGACCCCTAAACCACTGAGTCACATTACCCAGCACCAGATCTAGATGCCTCTTAAACACCTCCAGGGATGGTGACTCCTCCACCTCCCTGGGCAATTTATTCAAATGTCTGACCACCCAAACAGTGAAAAAAAATTTCCCGATATCTAAACTCAATGTCCCCTGTCTCAGCTCAAGGCCATTTCCTCTAGTCCTCTTACTGCAGGCACAGTAGAAGAGATTGGCCTCTGCCTCACTATACCCTCCTCTCCCTATACCTCAGGGAGTTGTAAAGAGCAATGAGGTTCCCTCTGAGTCTTCTCAAGGCTAAGCAAACCCAGCTCCATCAGCTGTTTCTCATGAGATATGTTCTTTAGTCTTTTTGTGAGCCTTGTTGCCCTGTGCTGGACACACTCCAGCACCTCAATGTCCTTTTCAAAGTGATGGGCCCAGAACTAAACACAGTACTTGAAGTGCAGCTTCACCAATGCTGAGTTCAGGGGGACAACCATTGCCCTAGTCCTGGAGGCTACACTATTCTAGATACAGGCCAAGATACCACTTGCCTTCCTGGCCACCTGGGCACACTGCTTATATTGAGCAGGCTGTCAACCTGGTTTTCTGCTGAGAAGCTCTCAAGCCACTCTTCCCTCAGCCTGCAGTGCTGCATGGAGTTGCTGTGACACAAGTGCGGGACCTGGCACTTGGTGTTATTGAACCTCCTGCAGTTGTCCTCTGCCCATTGATCCAGTTTGATCAGGTCTCTCTGTAGAGCCTTCCTGTCCTCAAGAAGATCAATACTCCCACCCAGCTTAGTGTCATCTGCAAATTTACTGAGGGTGCACTCCATCCTGTTGTCCAGATCATCAGTAAGGAGGTTAAATAGGACTGGCCCCAAAACTGAGCTCTAGGAAACACTGCTAGCTCCATTCACCACATCTCTCTGGGCCTGGCTGTCCAGACAGTTCTCTGCCGAAAAAGTCCACACATCCACGCAGCAAGCAGCCAGTTTTTCTAGGAGGGTGCTGTGGGAGACAGTGTCAAATGCTTCACTGAAGTCTAAATAGACAACATCCACAGCCTTCTCTTCATGTACTAAGCAGGTCACTTTGTCATAGGAGATCAGGTTGGTCAATCAGGACCTGCCTTTCATAAATCCATGTAGGCTGGGCTTGATCCCTGGTTGTCCTGCATGGGCCATACAATGGATATCTCTTCCATAACCTTGCCTAGTGCCGAGGTCAGACTGACAGGGCTGTAGTTCCCCAGATTGTCCTTTCAACCCTTCTTGTAGATGTGCATTACAGTTGCTAATTTTCAGTCATCTGGAACTTCTGCAGCTAACCAGGATTGCTGGTAGATGATTGAGAGTGGTTTGACAAGTTCTTTCACCAGTTCCCTCACTACTCTGGGCTGGATCATCAAGGTCCACAGACTTTGCATGTCTAATTGACATAGCAGGTCATTAAGCATCTCCTCTTGGTTTATGGGGGCTTTACTCATCTCCCATACATGCTCTGGGAAGGCCTCTTAACTCTGTCTGGGAAGATTCAGTACCTAGAGTGTTCTCTCTACATTATATTGTAACAAAATAACCTACTCATAGATTGCACTTTTGCAATATAACTACATATTTCAATATTCCTTTTCCCAATGAAAAAGCTAATTAGCAAGGTCATTACAGTTACTACTTATAAGGGGGAAGATAGTAATTCCATTAATGTTCTCGGAGGAACTTCATTTATATTACCTCTTAACCTTTACAAGGATATTATCATTTCACTAATTAATTGCTTTTTGCCATTTAATTTGCAGTTTACCATTTTCAAGGCAAATTATCCATTAAAACAAGGACTTTTTTTTTTTTTAAGGAAAAATTTCTTCACTCAAATATATGCCATAAGCTGGCCTTAGAGAAACTAGGTATTTGCTAAGCCACTTTCATGTTTGAGTAGAGAGGACTTTATGCTAGCTCTGCATATTAAAGGACTGCCCATTACTTGAGTCTTTAGACATCTGGAGAAAAATGAGGCAAAATGGGGCTGAGGCAGTGACAAAAAGGGAATTAATACTTATCCTCTTCCTTCAAGTTCTGGAAGGCAATGAATCTTTCCTCTCCTATTGATGCAGTAAGAATTGACTTTCTTCTTTCTTTGCAAGCATCTTGTTTCTTCACCTAAAGTTAATTTATGCTGCAATACCCATCCATGAGGGCTTCTGTAAACTTCAATGACCAAAAAAATAAAGTAACTTTGGCTTAACCTCTTGAAACACAGAAATTCTGTCCGTGAATTACCAAGCACTTATGTATATCCTGAATACAGTGCCTGACATTTTGGAGAATGGAGCTCAACATATGTATTCCTGCTCACACTCAAGTCTCTTGTAAAACAACTTTTCAATGAATCAGACATAAGTCAGTATCCCTGTGGCAGTATGCTGGCATATCTCCACTACTGATAGTTGAAATGGTGTCCAAATCACATCATACTAAAAGAAATTTAGATAAATATTGGTCTCTGAGAAGGTGAGTAATGTGTTCCAAGTAGACATATCTGTGATAGAGTGAGACACATACTTCTGAGAGAGGGATTTGCATGGGAAGATGGAGAGAAAGTGACAAAATTAATGAAGAGGCACAGGAGAAGAGGGAACAGAAGAAACAGGTATGAACTAGACTACAGCATTGATTTATGAATGAAAATATAAACTTTTTTTTTTATTCAGGTGCAAAAATTAAACTAGCCCTTGGGCAGTTCTACCTTTTCAACTGGCAAGTCCATGATATGTCATCCAAAATGATATACATCTGCATGATATGTCACATGCCTACAGGCACCAATTAGATAATTTTTCTGTGAAAATAAGACATTTTCTTTTTTAATTTTAAAATCAAACTTCCTGGGTTTTTTACCCCCTTCCTCACAAGTATAAGGAGAACCTGGACTTACACCAGGATTCAAACACAGTATTTCATTTACACAGCACTGAAACTGGGGCACACTCTTAGAAATATTTGTAGAGAAGTCAAAAGTCACAGTCAGACAAAAAGGGGTAAAAAAAATTGTCTTCTCAACAGCACAAGTTTTCTATGCAGTCAGTGGAGAGGACTGTCAGTGGAGAGGACTGGGTAGGAATCTGAGGATGGATTGCCTTCTGAATGTTTTTTTTCTTTCCGTTCTGTGATAGGACAGCTAGCTATTGATTTTACCCTCTGACTTTTAGGTGTTAGAAGATTGGCGAGATGTATCCCTCTAAAAGTTCTTAATTTTGTCTTCAAGTATTCAGATATTCAAGTTGAAGAGAGGAAGAATAGATTCAGGCCACTTAATATTAAGAGCTCCCTATAGCAGCAATGGATCAGCAACTACACCACAGCAAAATAATCCACTTTTTGACCAATAAAAGGAAAGTCTACCTCCAGGCCAGCATGGGCATTTCTTGTCACAAGCTTTCTGCAGTGAGGCACAAATATGTTAATTTTTCCAGTTAGCACTGCAATCTGGTTAAAGCACCTGATGCTTTTCTTTGAGATGTTACTGTGCCTGTATTATTAGAACTCTAGACTTTATCACAAAAAAGGACATGTATGGGACAGAAGCAGAAAGAAGCCTCTAATCACCAAAATTAACATAAAAATATCCTTTTGAGACCCATAGACTGGCAGTTCACTCAACATGACATTTGCTTTTTGACAGGCATGTGCTCTGCATGCACAATAATATTTTAAGATGACATTGTTTAAAGAAAATTGACAGTAATGGGTGCTGTATATTCAGACTTATGATACTCTGAAGAGAGCTGTACCTGCATGGACAAGAAAGTCCTTGCTAGTTTGCATGCAAAAGGGGTCTGTTTTGGGGAACTTGATAATCTCTTGTGATTAGTACTGTAATTGGAGGTTGCTGGAAAAGCTCCTTGAGCTTCTGCCAGGGAATGTGCGTGCTTCACAAAGCTGTTGACACCATTCGGTACACCCAGCCTCACCAACCTTGTCAGCTGCAGTAGATGCCAACACAGAACTCCTGCTTTGTCAAAACTCTCATCTAAGCAGAAAACACAATGCTTTTTCCTTCCAGTGTAACCACAGAGGAGTACCAGTACTACCCTGCCCATCACCATGCTCCCTCCTGCTGTCCTGCAGCCCACTGCTGATCCCAGGAAACACTAGGTCAACACCAGTCTGCCAGTTCTTGGTGGAGACTCACTCCATCCCCAGCATTTCAGATTGCAAACAGATAAATAAGAGCCACATATACTGAAGAAAACAATTCTTGCCTGCCCTTGGGGACACAATTATTTGCTCCCAGTGCATCAGTGATGGGGATGCTAGTTCTGTAATAATGCCATAAAGGAAGAAATGACCACCAGAAAGGGATGCCAGGTAATTTTAACAAGAAACTTCAGGTTTAAATGTGTTTCTTCTGGAGATGAGCAGATCTTTGCATAGAAATTGTTTGCAATGCAACTGCTGTGACTGCAATCAGTGTCTGCCATTAAGTAATAAGTTATTTTTATCCACAGCAGCTCTCCAACATCTCTGAGGGTGATGGCATCTCTCCAAGGCTTTGGAAGGGCTGTATGAGCTGACACACAAAGATGAATGGTTGAGGCAAGCCCAGATGACACTTCTGAATCAACTTTACAGAAAGAATCAAATCCAAATATACCAGGTAGCTCCACACCGGAGTTGCTGAGAAGCTGTTTGGCTACCCTCTTGACAGATATCTGAGAGTGTGACTTCTGGCATTTTGGAAACTTTTATTTCTCCTAAAGTAGCAATAAAGGTCCATTAAATTCACCCAAGCAGAATTGTTATGAGCACTAGGAAAAGCTATTTATGACATCCATACCTGTAAAATTAGGTTGATGTTGTATTACTGCTATAAAAATTGCCATGATCATCAACATTTTTTGCAACTTTTACGAGAAACATCCCTAAAGTGCTCTTTCACAAGACAATGGCTTTTGTGGTGAAGCTGTACAATTTTTGCCCCATGCCACACTACTCCTTTTTCCCCTCAAGAGCTCCTTGTGGGCTCATGGCTCCAGATTCACTTTTTCCTGACAAAATTGTTAGTTGCCATTTAAGAGGGAGTTTCTACATGCCAGATGTCCCTGATCATATACTCTTGTCTGTTCTGTGCCACTACAAATATTTTTGCAGGATTTGGTGGGTTAGCAAGGTGAGAATTATATCATCTTATGCAACTACACCCCAACCAACAGTTACCAGATCCAGTAGAGCAGTTATTAACACTAAGAACTGTACTTTGGATATTGACTATGGTAAAGAAATTTCCCGGAGCAAGAGGAACCTGTCATACTACTCTGCCTGCGTGGCAGAAGGGTGTGTGTGTAGATGCAAAAAGGGCAAGAGGGCAGAAACTGTATAGTAAGAGTTTAAAAGGAGCTTTGGAAAATTCAAATAGGCTTCAAAACAGAGATCAGCCAGTAAACGTAATTTTAAAAAAGTGGGGAAAAAGGGCTGCAAAAATGCACTTTATTCTACATTTATGCATCTCCTTGAAAGGCAGCAATATATGCTATTTTTATCACACATCTTCAGTGACTTGAACTGTAAATACAAAGTGACCATAGTGGTTGGGTTCTGGGAATGACAAGAATGCTTCAGTGAAGAATAGTCATAGTTGATCACTAGCTGGGGAGGCTTAAGGCAGTGCCTGAATTTCCACTAAGGGATCACAATAAGAGCCTGTTTACAAGAAACATACCAGAAAAGTCAAAGGAGGAAAAACCACAGAGATCTGACAGACATCCGTAAGAGATGGACTTTTGACCCACAGGTCTGGATTAAAATCCAGCAGTTGAAGTCAAAGTTGCAGCAGTTATGGTCTTTGTTACAACTTGTGTTGATGATGCACTGATTCAAAAGGCGTTTTTCTAATGTCATCATTCTTACAATTTATTAGATCTACCTTTGGCTTGTCATGATCCATGTCTTGACCCTGTCATGATCTCATAGAAGGCCTTTTGTTGATGAATTGATGTGAAGGCACTGCCCAGTAATTTAGGTATCGTTCTCTAGACTTTCTTTGCTAGAGATTGACTTCAGCTGAGATTAGGACATAACAGTAAAGGGTACTGTTTCTTTGTCTGATGGTGAATAGTTGTAATTTTTGTTCAGTTGTTTGGGTTATTTTTATTTCACCTATAAAACAGAACACATTTCAGAGACTTTTTGCCAACAGGACACGGACAGTCATTGCTTGAAGAGATAGGGCAGCAGGTCTGGCACACATCATCATCACGTGTTATGTGTCCTGCTTCTATTTTTTTTTTTGGCAGAAATATTCCTCTTTGTTGCTATATTGTTATTATAATGATAAGAGTAGTCTTCTATATTAGAGATCTTATCAGCATACTAGTGAGCATATGCAAAGGAAGATAAGCTTTATACTTCAGCAACAGAGACAAAATGTCACTAAGGTGATTCATTTCATCAGCCACAAGCAGATATTGTTCTCACGGCTCCACAATCTAAACCATTTGTTTCTATTTTTTTGGGGTGAAATTTGGGCCCTCACTGAAGTGAGTGGCAGTGCCATGACCAATGTAATTGACCTTGCTGGGGACGTGGCCACATAGTTTAGACAAGCACTTCCTTAGAAAAGTCCTTTTTTCTGTAGGGTTCTATAATCAAATAAATTTAGACTAAACCCTATTCATTTTGCTGATACAGTACTTCCCTTGAAATCAGTGGTTGGGTTTTTTTAGCAGGAGATGGACAGGAAGATTTCATGGGTTTGGTATGTATTGCAGTGCACACTGTACTGCTAGTGTTACCTTTCCAGTGAGTTATAACAAACAGAAGTTTTATAGCTCCTCAACCAGGTGGCTGATTCAGCATCACATATATTAGAGCCACTGCTGCTGACTGTGAGACACGACAATAAATCCTCAAGTGAGATAGCATGAGCTAACCTAAAACTTTAAAACTGTACATTCTCCTGGACCTTCAAGGGACACAGAGATGTTTCACTACATGACTACATGTTGCTGTCAGGGTAACCTTTGGCAAAATCACTCACAGTCATACCTCAGTTTCCAAAATGAGGTCAACATTGTCTGTGTTTTTAAAAAAATTGTTAGCTCAGGGAATTGATTTGGTCTGGTGAAAAGTATCTACAATATTAATCTCTAAGAAAATAAATCATTAAAAAATCCAGCTCTAATTGACTTAAAGACACAGAACGTGTTCCTGTGCTCCTGCCTATCACTTGGATTTTCTAGTCCAACCATAGCAGAAAAAGATATCAAAATAGTGGCGAAAGCCAAGGAATAATTTCTTGGCAGAGAACTAGTGAAGATTATAAGGCAGTGGTGGATTTCTTTTGGGATATGCTGTGTGCAGTGGAGATCCTTCCTTCCTTCCTTCCTTCCTTCCTTCCTTCCTTCCTTCCT
>VZTJ01004177.1:0-74351 GCA_013397795.1 Orthonyx spaldingii | reverse complement strand
TCCCTCCCTCCTTTCCCTTCCTTCCTCTCTTCTTTTAATGTATTTGTATGTTTTCTTTTTCCTTCATCACATAAATCATCCTTTCTCACTCTCATTTGCCTATGACAACATCCATGGCAAGGGCTATTCCTTCTTCTTTGGTTTAAGAAAATATTCTCTTCATGTCCTGCTCTGTCACTCCTCTTTTGCCACAGGGTGGGGAAATACATCCAGTCATGTCTTTGGCCCCAGTCAACCTCTTCATCCACTGAAGTTTTATTACTACTTAGCCTTTTGTGAAACAAATTCAGGTTACTACTGCAAACCTTTTTTTTGTCTTTGTCTTCAGATAGTACATGCATTTCCAAGCAGGGGAAAGTACAATAGCACTTATTAGCTTTGGCTACGTAGACAGCAGGTGGCATTCCCGACCACACCTTGTTCTGCAGGCTGAACTGTGCTCCTGTCTTTAGTGCACTAAACGAGTGGTTTGTGAACACTTTCACCAGCTGCATAGTGGTAACAGTTGTCAAACAGTTTTGCTGTCTGAGAGGGAAAGCCCACAAAACCAGAAACCAACATCATAAGGAACTAAGACAAGAAAATTAACAGAAAAGACCCTGTACCAGACATTTCTTTACTGACACCTGTAGTTCTGCTGCCGTGTCAAGCTTTGGTGAGGCAACTTGCAGTGGAGTACATTACACACACTACACAAACTGTCTACCATTGTTACACAGAAACTGATAACTGAAACCAAAGTACCTTCTGGCATAATGGGATAATGAAATCACAAGCATTTTATCCTGCAATGTATATCCAATTGATTTAACAGGATGTTTGCTGGTGGGCAAGCAGACTGGTAAGAACGTCATGCCAAACCCACCTTTGTGATGCATACAAGCCATGGCACACTAGCTGATTTCTAGATGGTGATTTTGTTGCAGTCACATTTGCATTACCTTTTGTTTAAAAAAATCTGTTCTGAGGAAAAATCTACCCTGTAAATATTATTTGTATCAGAAAAAGAGAGGATTTCTTTTCATAGTTGTATCTAATATTCCTAAAAGATGAACAAGATATAAGCACTGGTGTCTTCATACAAACACTTTTTAGACTTGTGAGAGGTAAAAAAGTGCTCCCTTGATTATTTCTTCTCATTTTTTCAAAAGAACACATGTATAGATAAACATATGCTGTTTCAAAACTCCATTGGCTCCTGTCAGCCCAATGTTTTACATTAGCTAGAAGCATTCTGGCTCACAAAACACATTCTTGAAGAAATGCACACCCATGGAGAAGCATCTGAAAACAGAACTGGTTGCTTCAAAAGAAAATGCATGTACTGACTAATAGAGGGAATTCTTTCTGGCTCCTTGTATGTTTGTGGTATAACTTGTTGGACAAGACTTGGCAATGGTCGTGACTTACCTGACACTTTTGTTTCAGATGTTGGAGCCTTTGTGACTTCAAGGTGTGCCTTCACTCTGTCAACTCATCCATCAGGTTAACAACATTTGAAGTGTTGTTCAAACAACTAACAACATCCAACTTATAGGTGGGAGGAGAGCTTTCTAATAATAGGATTTTCTTGACATCCTTAAATATTAATTGCTTACACCTGTGATGACTGCAGGCTGTTTTATCTATTCTGACATGGAGAAGGGAGATCCTGGCTCCTGGAAGTTTAGTCAGGAAAGGACATCTGGAAAGAGATAACATCAATGTGATAGAGTGGATGAGAAACAGAAACTAAGGAAACCAAGGTGTCTGAAAATGCTTGAAAATCTGCTTGCTGACTAGCCAAGAGCAGAAACAAGGCACTACATAGACTGTTCAGAAAAGCTGGCCTTTCATGTAGAGGATCCATGTGAGGAAGTAAACAAACAAACAAAAATTAAATAGAAAAATATCCTATCGCTGTCTCCATCACACTAAGATTTCGAGAGTGGGGCTCTGGTCATGCAGTTTTTTCTTGAGGTAAATGACTCAAACTAAAAGAACAAATAATTAATGAATAAAAACTTTCAGAAGCTCAGTGCTACACCTTGGGCATAAAGGCGATGTCTGCTTGACTTGCTTGCAGTTATTTTTCAGGAAGGGTCTTCAGAAGAGCAATATGAAACCCCCAAACTCCTGAAGAGTTAAGCTACTTCTCGAGTCTTTGGTTTTTGACCACACACCATCAGATAAATGGAAAGATAATACTGTTTTCACAGCTAATACCACAGTGGGACCTGTGTCTTCTTATATAACAGCTGCGTGCTGTGAGTCATCTTCTTTCCATAGCATCTTACCTTTATCTGTCTATCTGCTTTCTGTCCTTTGGAAAAGCCCACAGCTCCATTGCACCTCAATGCTTCAGATGGGACAAGGGACAATATGAGAGGTCACAGTCTTAAGCTGCACCAGGGGAGGTTTAATTTGAACATTAGGAGGAATTTCTTCTCAGAGAGGGTGATTTGTCACTGGAACGGGCTGCCCAGGGAGGTGGTGGTGTCACCATCCCTGGAGGTGTGTAAGGAAAGGATGGATGTGGCACTCTGTGCCATGGTCTGGTTGACACGGTGCTGTTAGGTCATGGGTTGGACTCGACGATCTCAGAGGTCTTTTTCAACTTAATTTATTCTGTGATTCTATGCTCTGGAGCTGTAAGGAGACCTTGGGAGTTCACCTGTGTCAGTAAATGCACAGCAGAAACAAAACACCCTCCTCATTTTGACACACATTACAACCACTGCCGTTGTCTTATACAATAAAGATCTCGTTTATTTTTCCTTTCTAGCTGTACTTATAATTTAAACATTTTTTGTGACATAAATACAGCTATACGGCCTCATGAAGTGAACCCTCTTTCTACCATCGACTCAAAATCCTTTATTTATTTAATTACATTATTTTTATTTATTAATATTTTTAATTTTCTGTATTTCAATTTTATTAATAAAAACCAACAAAGAAATAAACAGAAAAACCCGGGGTGCCACCTTGCACCAGGTGCGGCCTGCGCTAGGCCGGAACCAAATCCTCGGCGCGCGTTTCCGCCGGAGCCGCTCGGTGCCGCGGCGCGGGGCCGGGAGGGCCGCAGCCATGGCCGACACCGCCGCGCCGCCGCCGCCCGCCGCCCCCGCCCCGGGGCTCCCGCCTGCCACCGGCACCAACCCGCTGTCTCGCAAGCTCAACAAGATCCTGGAGACGCGTCTGGACAATGACAAGGTGGGTCAGGCGGCGGCTGAGGAACAGGGCGGGGGCCGGATGAGCCGTCAGGGGCCGCGGGCCCCGACAGGCTTCGCGGCGGGGAGGCGAGTCCTGCCGTAGCCTCAGTTCCGCTGCGGAGCTGCGGGCGGCCCTTTGCAGCCGTAATCACATACAGAATTAGTTTTCGCTTCTCCAGCAACATGCCACGCTCCTATTTTATTCCTTCAGATCGTAGGGAGGTTTGTATCACTTGCCTCGGAGGGCACTTCTCAAGCTGTTTGTAACTTAAATGTTTTCTGGCTGTGAATAGGTCATTCGTTTGCAGAAAGTAGTCTTATTCATTAAAGCTACTGTAAAATTGTAGACAAAGTTTTCTGTTATAAGAGAAGAAGAAAGGCTCAGCAATTATTTTAGTTGTTTGCCAACTGATGTGGAGTGTGTTATGGTAGTTTTCCCTCTAAAATAATTTATTAGGTTTGGTTTATTTTTAATAAGACCACGAACTTGAGGTTGGTACAGACTATTTAACCTGCTTCTTTGTAACTGCATGCAAGCTGAAGGTTCTTTTTTATTTTCTAGGAAATGCTGGAAGCACTCAAGGCTCTGTCGACCTTTTTTGTGGAAAACAGTCTCCGCACCCGAAGAAACCTGCGTGGAGACATTGAACGGCGAAGCTTGGCCATAAATGAAGAATTTGTGCACATATTCAAGCAAGTTAAAGAGGTGATGTTTTTGCAGCCTGACTAGCTATGCTGTCTTGCAAGAGTACTGCTATGTAATTTAAAGTTTAAAAAAAGATAAAAGGATTAAGAGAGATTTTAACTTTCCAGGACAGATATAGTTTTACAGTAAAATTGTTTCATTTGTTGAAAGTGTTGCATTGGATGTTTCAAACAGATCTAAGTCCTGAGTGAGTGTTGATCTTTAGAGGTGCATTACTAACAGGGTGCATTTAGAGGTGCATTACTAACATTACTGCACTGACTAACAGGGAGCCTAGAGCAACAATGTTCCTTGTAACTTGGGCATCTAATTGCAGTGGGAAGCTGGGCCTGGACACAGCATTTCTGATGAAAAGCATAGTTACTGTTATTTGAATTTATTCAGGAACTTGAAAGTATAAATGAAGATGTGCAAGCAATGAGCAGCTGCTGTGAAGACATGTCCAGTCGTTTGAAGGTAATATATAAATGGAAGTGCTTTGTTTTTTCTTTTGAGGTGTGACTACCTTATTTTAAAAGGACAAACAGTTATTTTTGAGGATCAACAAGCACCAAGATGTTTCCATAGTATGCATATTATGTTACTTTACGATATTAATGTGCTTCCTTTTGTTTAGAAAATGTATCAAGGAAGTAATTTTAATTTCTTCTGCAGTTCAAAATGCAGCCGTATACTCATTTTGAGAATAGTAATATGATATCTGTGTGTATACGAGTGGAGAGAAAATATTTTATGAGATTGGACGTGTGTGAGATTTACAGGCTAATTTGTGTATTTCAATTTAAAATGGCTTTTGCATTGACTGTGTTTGTTGAGTTTTCTGTTCATAAAAATACCTTAAGTATATTAATAGGAAAGTATCTTGTAATTCAAAGAGGGAGACAAATCTGGTGTGCATTTTCAGTTTATTGGTTTTGTTTTGTAACATTGTCTCAGAATGCTGGTATGCAACAAAACCAATTCTGTTTCACCTTAATCCTGAATTCATAGTGTTCTTGGCAGGGCTGGGGAGTGTAGGAAATTTGTGTTTTATGGTGCATTACTAAATCTGGTTTGATTTGAGGGTACAAGTTGACTATTCAATGCAGTGATGAGTATGAATGGCTTATGGATGCTGAAGTGTAGATGTTTTGCCAAACCAAACCTGTTCTCAGTATAGCACATAAGTTATAGTATGTGAATAAGAATCTCTCACTAAAAAATCCTGTGAAAACAGTTGTTTTCCTCTCCATTTGTGTGTGTGGATATTAGGTGTCCTTCTACATAGATAAATAGGTTTCCCAGTCATTGTACAAATGCTTGTAGCTTGGTGAGCTTGTCCCAAAAAATGTGAGCATACAGTGTAGCCAACTGCAGTACTTAATTTTCAGTTTTGGAAGGGACTGGGTAATGCACCTCAGAGGTCTCAGCTCTCTTTGAACACTGTTAATGTGGATATATTCCCTAGTGCAGTTCAGGGACTGTTAGACTAAGCTCTTAGATGTGGAAATGAGTCAAGTGTCCATGCAGATTTTTTGCTCTTTTGTGTCTTTAGATCATGAAGTGTAACTGTCATCTGTGATTTTTTTTTTCTTTTCCCAGAGTAGAGCCACCCTGCAGAGATTTCTTTTTCAGTTAAAGACAGTAGGTAGTTCTGTTCTGTGCCCCACAGGAGGTTTTCTCTAGAGCCCTGTAGAACTCGTAACTTGCCTTGATTCAATCCGCATTTTCTTTGTATGAATGTAAAGTTAATAAGCTCATGAACTATCACTCAGTTGTGAAATACTCTGGTACTTTATCTGTAATAGGACATGAAGACTTACAGGCATGGGCTCAAGCTGAATAAGACAAAAATGAAGTAAAGCAACTGGAAGATACAAAGAGGAGGATTTGGGGCATATAACGCAGAAAAGTGTGCAAAGAGAGGAGTATATTAAGAAAGCAGAACAAATACAGGACATGAAAGGGAATATATTTGGATAAGCCAAAGAGCTTTTTAGCTTTGTTATTTTGTAAGTTTGTAATACTATCTGATCCAAGTAACCATATAGTGTCACATCTGATTTTAGGATAGTGACTTGATAAATGCAGTGACTGAAAGGGAGAGAAGGAGCAAGTGGTGAAATGGAATAAAGTGGGGTTGAAGTATAATGAAAGCTTTAACTAATATACTGAGGTGGGGAAGAAGAGAAAAATATTTCTGCTTTGGATGTACAAGAAACATCAAATACCAACTTTCTGATTTTCCTGGCATGTCTGGCTCATTTCTGACAGTTACTTTGGTTAGATGTAAGCTCTTTCATACATACATACACAAATAATGACAGTATCTGGCACGTATTTGAATGCATGGATGTAAAATCTGGCTTCCTGATATATCTAGCTAGATTCAGAAAAAATGCTTTTCCTTCCTTTCTGCTATCCCACTGTTAGCATTGTTTGTGGTAATCAGTACTTCTGCCCAGAAAGTAAGCAAAATTCCTGGAAAGGAGGCAAATTTCTTCTTTTTCATTTATTAAAATTTGCAATTAAGTTGGACATGAATGGTTACAGTCCTACTTTCACCTTTCAAAGCATTGCTGTACCTTGACTACTTCCCTGTTGTAACTAATGTAGTGGCAGATAGAAAGGCTGAAATGAATCGGTGTGTGTACATACTTTGTTAGACCTCGCAGGGGTCTCAAGACTGGCATCTTCAATGGGCCAATGCTGTAATTGGGCCCTAATACAGTATGGAAATTATTCACGCAGAATGTCTTTATTGCCATTTCCACCTCTTCACTTGCAATATTATTCTGTACTGAATGCATTTTGATTTCAGGATTTTTTTTGTTAAATCGTCTCATTTTTTCTTTGTAAGGGATCACTGGTGGCATTCAGTGTGAAATCAAAAATTCCAGATGTCTTTTAGCTTTTCTTAGAGCAGTAAGTTTCAGAACTCTTTAACTTCGGTTGCAGCAATCCTTGTAGTCATGCAGTTGCTGTCTGATGCAGAATTGTTTCTGCATGGATTCCCTTGCACTGCCATCACTCAGTATTTAGGGCTGTGGTGAACTTCTGAAGTGCATTGCTCTTAGAAGGGTAGAATCATTTAGGTTGGGAAAGACTTCTGAGATCATTGAGCCCAATTCAGCACTGCCAAGTCCACCAGTAGCCCATGTCCCTCAGTGCTACACCTGCACATCTTTTAAATACCTCCAGGGATGGTGACTCAGCCACTTCCCTGGGCAGCCTGTTCCGATGCCTGACCACCCTTTCAGTGAAGAAATTTTTCCTAATAATTGTCCTTGGTCCATACAGCTCTGTAAACTGTTGAACTGTAGAGCTAAGCTTGCTTAGACTAGCAGAGCTGTGTTCATCATCCTTTCTAAAAAGTGTGGGTGGACACTGGCACTTGGCAGTTTAGCATCCAAAGGAATTTGTTTCATTTTTTATTTTGTGACCACAAAAAATTTACAGTTGATGGACAAACAATCAGAACTATTTCTAATATTTATAATGTTTCTCTATTAAATATAAAAATAAATTGTATGAATATAAATGTATATAAACATGAAAATATGTATAGATAAGGATAAAATATTTATTTTACTGCCTGGATATAGGGAGTGCTAATGAATACTTGTTTCAAGAAGGCCTTTTTTTCAAAGAGTACTCTCTTTAAATTGCTTATACTCAGAAGGCTTCAAAAGTATTACCTATTTTAAAGATTGTTTGATACGTGTGCTATGTTTCTGTTTTTCACGTGCTTAACAATTCTAATTGTGTTCTAGGCAGCAAAGGAACAAACCCAGGACTTGATTGTAAAAACCACAAAACTCCAGGCAGAAAAGTATGTATACCACCTTATTTATTTGATGGAATTTTCTTTTAGATGTGGCTCTGCCGCTTTTATTTTTGATTTATGACTTTGGGGTTTTTTTTTCAATACTGTATGTGTTTTTAGCTCAGTTGCACTCTTAGCTTATTGCTAAACAATCCAAAAAGATAAGAATGTGTGTTAATGTTTGTTTCAATAAAAATTGGCTTTTTAGGGCAAAGAATCAGTTACAGTGGTACAGCATGCCAAATAGGGACATGCTTTACCTAAAGTCTGTTGATAATGTAAGTTTTATCGTGTCATAACAGATATAGGCAAACTCCATTTCTCATCATTTTGACAGGCTTCTTGTTATTAATGCTTTGTATCCAGTGGAAATCTCTTATCTTTTTCAGGGACTATATGTGAGAATGCAAAGTTGGATTCTAACCTACTCTGTCACATTTAAAGCTAACTGTAAAACGCAGGAGTGCTGTTTAATGAGCCTAACACAGACCACTTTTTCTTTTGGTTCTCCAGCCTCCTGTGGAAGAAAAAATTTGTATTTTTCTCTTTTCAGTATTTTTGTTCCTGACAAGTGGATAATAGCCAATGACAGATTCAAGCAGTCTTTATTGTTTTTATGGCTAGGATGTATGGTTTTATAGCTTCAGGTTTTCTCAGTGTAGAAGTATGAATCTCCTTGCTTTATGAGCTTTCTTTGGAAAATTATATACAGTTCACTGGAGGTTAGAAATAATTATTTTGCAGTAGTAAGTTTCTAGTAGAAATTATGGTTTTGGATAGCTCTCAGTGAGCTTTCAAAATCAGTAGGTTTATGATATGAAGTAGGAAGTGGATTATGTCTGAATATGGAGTCTGATCTGTACATATTTTAAAAGTTGAATGTAGAATAACTTCATAAAATGCAATGCTGGTTCATATGAAGTGAAGGATTTGGTAAAGACACACTTTAAGGGAGCAGAAGTTTTAGAAAATATGTCATTTTGAATATGAATATGTGAAGTAGTAGGACAGAGAAGTGGGTGGTCATATATTTTGTAGTCTTAAGAAAAGGAAAGTTGCTTTGATTCCTTGTTCTGAAGCACAGTGGGAGATACCAAGACCAGTCCCAAGTGGTGTATGTCTAATTGGCCTTAAATTCCATTAAAGGAGATTATGCAGGCTGTGCATCAGTGCTTCCATGGTATAGTCCTTACTTACACTATAGCTTACTTAAAAGACTTTCTGCTAATTCCTTTAAAAGACAGAACATCTCCCTAGTGTGAAGAGGAAAAACGTTTAGGAAGTAGTCTGTCCTCCTAAGGGTCTGTGTGACCTCAGAGTGCACATGCAGGAAAAAGTTTGGAAGTTTATTTTATAAGTATACCATGAAGTAGTCATGAGCAGAAGCCAAAAAGTACTTGTGACTTTTACAGTCTGATAGGTATGGAAGATTCATAATACCATTTATTAGTGAAGTTATTTTTTTCCATGCCTAAACTTATGAAAAGTTGTGAAGACTGTTAGGTTCCATTTGGGACATTTTAGTCATTTGTTCTTTTAGCTCATTAAATGACTGTTTGTTCTGATGCATTCCTTTGGTTTACATTAGGCATGTGAAGAGGCATCTGCTGCCAGATGTTAGGTCTTGAAGACCTGAAATCTTGCCTCTGAAAAAATACAGGTCTTAAATTGCTGATGCCTTCAACTTAATGTGACATTTTTTAGCCAACAAAGGAGTAAGTGGTGAAACTGGAAGGACATGACTTCTCTGAGGGTTGTCCTGAAATGCTGTCTGGTTGAAATGCAGAGATGAAAACTGGACCTGTTCTATTATGTTCTTCTATTAGACTTATTGTTTATGTGATTTATTTTAGCTGACCATGTTTTTGTAGCTGGAAAAATGTTAGGATTTTATTCAGTAATCTAAACCTGAAGGGAGACTGTAAACTTCCAGATCTGTTTCCTGCATTTATGGTAACTAGGGATTTAGAATTTTTCCTTTTATGCTGTACTTGAAAAGGAATGGCTGTGTCAGCGGCTCTGTGTGGGTACTAGGCTTTTAATACTAAGTAGTTTTGGCATTGTATTATCATCTGTATAATTAGTTGTAGTTCAAGATGATTTTCAGTTTCCAAAGCTTTGAACTCTTGTTGGTTGTCCTAGTCTCTCAGATTTGTGGTTTGAAGGTAGAGCTGCTCATCTGGAGTTTCCTGTAGGTAATCCTGATGAGCACCTTGGGACTTCCTGTATGGATGAAATGTGTGAATTTAAGACAGCTGGGTAAATATTTGGGGTAGAAAATTAGATATTTGTCTCAGATGTAGGTTAAAACTTCTGCATTCTTGGGTTTTTGCTTTGCAGCATTTTTTTTTCTTGTTACTTAGCTTGTGAGCTTTAGGCCTGCTTTGGCATAAATGCTAAATATAGGGTGTTACTTAGATAACAGATTTTAAAAGTAATTAATACTTTTAAATATTTATATTTAAATATTTTTATATTTGTGAATATGTTAGAGTTGGTGCATTTCTTTGGTCAATTAGGTTGCTTATTCTGAATTTATTTCCTCTGTGAATTCTAGTTAAAACTACTATACGTTAGAAACAGAAGTTTTCCTTCATGCTGTTTAAATTATGAAATCTACTTAACGTAGGAATGAGGACGGGGATCTTTTCCTTTTTTCCTTAAAACTGAGACTTATCATGACTTAACAGAATCATGTAGTGTGAAAGAAGTAGTCCAAGCCATCCAACCCATCTCTTTATAACATAAAGTTATTGCTTCTCAGTAATGTAGAGTCTTGAATAGAGCATTCATTTTAATGTATTTCATAACAAACTTCTACAATAAAGAAACTGAGGTAGTTAATTTAGACAATTTCTGGTAATTGTTAAAAATCCACTTCCATTTCAGTTAGCTTCAGTAGATTTGTGTACTTTGACTTGAGCACACTAATATTGCTTTCAGGTTGCATTAGTTTTTTTATGTATAGTAATGAGGAGATTACTTTGTTTCCAAACAATGAACATCTGTTGTGCTTTAAAAGATGTGGGTTTGTTTAATTTCTATTGCTAGTAGGCTGACAGAAAAAAGATCTTGTTCCTTGAAGTGAGATTTTAATAATAGCTTCCTCTGACTTGTTGGTTCTCTTGATATATCTGACTCCATTCCTTTTTTTTTTTTAATGGTGTGAAGCTAAAAACTGACTTGCAGTACTGAATGGCTCCACCTTGCATAGGGAACAAGCATCCCAGGGTTCAGTAATTCCCACACCAGAGAAATAACTGCTTAGTTTCAAATACTGTGTGCAGAATGCCAGAAGCCTGGCTTCATAGGAATTCTACCAGCCACTTAGTAGTAAGATGTTGTGCAAGATTGTTTCTGAGGTTAGCCACAAGTTACAGTTGTCAATGTAACAATTGAGAAGAGAGACTAGAAGGTAATAGTTACAATAGCAATTATTAAAAAATTAAGTAAGAGCAGTTATGTGAGTGGATGTATGTGCTATGGGGCTTCACTGAAAATATGTCTGTGGAAATACAAAGGTTTTGAGAGCTGGAACTGGTGTTCTGGAAGTAAAAACCACAGTACTCTGAAAACTATTATGAAAGAACAGGAATGGCTCAGACAGACATTTTTCAATTCAGGCTAATGGTTCAGAGGTTTTGTGGAGATTATGCACTTGAACATCTTTACAAGCTGTCATATTTTGCTGCCCTCTCTTAATTGTGTTCTTAAACAGAGCGAAATTTGTATTTTGATGGCAGAATCATTGTTAGTTATATCAATTCCAAAAAAGCCATTTACATAGCCCTGGGATTGTTTTACTTTTTAAAATACAATTAAATATGGTTCCCAGACAGAAATGTAACAGTGTGTACTTCTCTTTGTTTTAATTGAATTACACTGCATTCAGATAACGCAGTCCTGAGGGGGAGGTGTGGGGCGGGTGGAACTTCTGCTTATACCAGGAGTGTCTTGGAGGCTGCGAAAGCCCACTCTGGCCAGTACAGCCGGGTACTGAGCAGATAATTCTGTCCCTACCCCAGCCGGTGTTCTGGCAGGTATCCACCTCCCCCCAGCTAGATGGCTCGAGCGTTACCAGGGTTATCAGAGGGCTCAGTCGCATGGAGTTCCAGAAGCATTTTATTCCTGAAGGGGTCCAGCGGCAAAAGAGACCGAATGGCCTTGGGAGACCCTTGTTATAGGGTCTGGCCAGAGGGCAGGGGGCACAGGGGAGGAGAGGGAGGCGGGGGGATGCAGAAGGAGCAAGGGATAGGGTCAGGAGACAGGTTATGGTTAATCAGTACAGGAGAATTAACATAGCCAGGTAAGGCTACTCAGGGAGAAACCATTTCGCTTTCCAAGGGGTGGTTTCATACAGCGGAGTTATCCCACCAACGTCCCGGGATGGGCTCAGGTCCCCCAACATCCAGACTTGTTCTTTATTTAAAGAATAATGAACATCATTCTTGGAATTTAGTCAATGATTTGATTGTCACCTCTGTGCTCAATACAAGCTCAAAAGTCTTACAAAAAGTGTTTCTAAGTGAACATCTACTTCAGTAGTGCTACGCTACTGATTTCTCATCCTTGTCTCTTGGTGGTGCCTTTTTCCCTCTTATAACAAATACCTTTTTTGTCGTAGTCAATTTGGAAATAATGCAGGAAGTTCAGCACTATTTGTAGCAGGTTTGAGAGGTTTGCTTTTATCAGCCTGTGCTAAGAAAAGTGGTGATCTGGTGGTTCGCATTGATGAGATGTATTTCATGTGTTGACCTTTTGAAACTTGTATTTACATTTATTCTCATGAATGTGCTTCATGAGAAAAAGCAGTGATTGCCTAAACTTATTCCATATGGGGAAGGGTGAAGGCTTGAAATTCTGAGGCTCATTTTCTATCCTGATTTGTACCAAAGTAAAGCAGAAGTAACAAGCAGAGGAATAAAACCAGCTAAAATGGATATGAAAGAAAAAAAGTAAAACTAATTTGTCACATTCTAGCCATGACCAACAGAGAACATGCAAAGCCTCATTTCTTGCCAGCCTTTCCACCTGGCAACCATGTACTCTGTTGAGACATGAAGTACTCTTGGTCAGTATGAAATGAGGTGTGGTTTTACAGGTTGAGAAACATTCACCAGAAGTGCAGAATCAGTTATATGGTACCGTTTCTGACTGATATTTGTCTAATGGGCTCTGAGAAGAAAAGCCCAGGAAGAGAGGGCCTGTGGTCTTCACTGGAAATTGATTCTTGTTCTTTATTGTTTTCCTACTATCTGATTTAGTTCTCCTTTTGCTGCAGGTTAAGCTCATTTGTTTTGATCTTATTCCAGGTGGATGTAGAGAACAGGGTGTAATTTTCATGCCTTTGGCAACATTTTTGAATTTGATGGCAAATTTTAAGCTAGACTGAGCAAGTCCCTTTCAAGTGGCTTTATAT
Source organism: Orthonyx spaldingii (assembly GCA_013397795.1). NCBI lineage: Eukaryota > Metazoa > Chordata > Aves > Passeriformes > Orthonychidae > Orthonyx > Orthonyx spaldingii. Next base: position 61,227 of record VZTJ01004177.1, on the reverse strand, counting down.
GAGATTTTATAAAAGATAAACTGAAGATACTGGTCTCTTTGGTATGGAAATATCAAATAGTTCATCTCTACAAGGTGGAAAAGAATGTATTCATTGGAAACACACTCCTTTTAAACTTAATCTCTGTGCACAACTTAGAAACCATGGATCTTGGATCTTGACCATTGCTAAGCACTGCTTTACCATGTGTATTTGTATCTGTATATATCACATGATTGCTGCAAAGTTCTACATATGAAAATTTTGTACAGAGTATTCTGTAGGTACATGCCCTTTATATTTAGAGGAAGTCTAATCGGTATGAAAGTAGAAAATTACTGAATTTCTCAAATTTATTTACAACATGTAAGCTTTTTTTATTCTAGTGTTTGGTAATCTGTTTGGTAAGATTTTAATCATTTCAGTGCAGATGTGTAAACTTCTGATTTAGCCTTCTCAATTTTTCCCCATTTGTTTTTATTACAGAATGTATGAGATGGCAGGGCTGCAGCGGTGCAGGCTGCCTTTAGACAGGGATTACAGATGGGAGAAACCGTCTAAGTTCAGGTTCACTGTCGGGCTGTCACCTATGATTTGCATGATGGCTTTGGTAAACTCATCAACTGTTCAACACATAACTAGTGCATTATTTTTGCATTTTGTGTGTGTTGCTATTTGTGGAACACTTACCCCAAAAACTCATTCTTTCCAGTAAAAGCCTTTCCCTGATTTGCAACCTAATTATTGGATAGAAATTGACTGTTTTCTCATCTTGTCCTTTGTCTTAAGAGCTTCCTTCATCTCCTGTGATAAATTAGTTTTTCCATTCCCATGATCATCCTGCTAGCTTTGGTCTAATGGGAGTCCATTGTTCTTGCACAAAGATGATCAGGTTTGTGATCTGTTTTCCAGATGAGGTCTCGCTAAAGCCTTCTCTACTATTATTGCTCTTTTCTTCTATCCTGGAAACATTAGATAATTCACTGGGTTTTTATGTCTTCCTATTTTTTAATTAAGGAGAAAAAAAAATGACATAATTGTATTCTATGATGAAATGGGTCACTGGATCACAGTATTTTGGTTCTACTTCAGTAAGAGATGTGTTTGACAGATAAAAAGCAGAATAAAACCATTTGTTCTCAGCATTTACAAATGCACTTTTGCACCTTTACTTTTAAGAATGGTTTTTGAATGCTTGTGTGTAAATGTTTTGTTACACAGTCTTGTGTATTTGCCTTTTACATGACAGAAAAACAATTTTGGCAGTTTTATTCAAGTCTGTTAAAGATGGTTGTTATTTACTTATGAGTTAGAAATACTCCATTGTCCTGAGGCTTTAAAAATGTGTTGAATCCTCAGTACCACAAATTGAAAGTAATTTCAGAATGCACTGTTCTGATTTATCCTAGGTAGAAGAAACTAGCAGATTTTTATGCTTTATGTGGTGGCAAGATAAAATAAAGCTTTGGAAAAGTCTGCTTCTCCTCCACCTCATTTCTGAGCTGTCTAGGTGATAATCCTGACAAACAGTGCACATTTGTATTTGGTGCAAGGGAAAAGTGCATGAAGTGCATAGTTTTCCCAGCCTTTTGAGTTCTCTTGCAAAAGAATTCTGTCTCCCTGGTAACGATTAAAACTGGGCAAATTGCTCTTTGTTGGAATCCTGTCCTTCACCCAAGCTCTAAATTCAACCAACACTTAGCACTTTCCCCTTTGCATCAATCCAGGGTTCCCATAAGCTGTTAATTTTGTTCCTTTATACAGGATTGACTTTGTTGAAACAAAAAAAATTAAATTTGGGATAACAACGTGGTATGGCCTTTCTTCAGCTGTACTGCACTGATTAGAATTTAGAAATTATTGTATCTACAGAAAGGCCAGTGGGTCTTGAAATGTCCAAGGTACTGCACACAGGTACTGATTGCTGTGAGCTTTATGTAAGGCAGTCTCACACTGGCCTTTGTTGTTACCTGCATTGTATTTTGTATGGCACTTACTGCAGTGAAATGACTATAGCAACCTTGAGTGACATTTTAATCCATTGACCTGCCTTAATAAGATAGATTAAATTCTAGTTAAATATCTGTTAGCTTGTGTGTGAGGAAATAAGTACATAAATAAATATATATATATGTAGAAAAAAACCTGAATACAGATGTGAGTGTATTGGTTTCAATAATACTGTACACTGCCAGGCAAAAATCAAAGGTATGTACAATTTACATATTTTGTTCCTGATCAATCACCTAGGATATAGGGTCTCTTTCTTGTGCAGATTGATAACCAAGGCAACTTTCACAGCCATCTCAAGCAGAACTGACTAACCTGGATTCTGACACTGAGTAGCTTCTTGAAATCCTGTGTGCTTTGTAAAGAGCACAAAAGAAACAGCTTTATCAAAATTCAGACACATGCTTTTGTTTAGGAGAGATGTTTCTCACCACTTCCCAATTGCTATCTTGAGAAAGGTGAATGAAACATTGGTGCCACCTTGAGGTTGTTATCTTGTGTGTACATTGTGAAACTTAGCTTGCCAAGTGTGCTTGAGTTTAGTGTATTGACTCTAAAAGTTAATTATTGGGAGTGCACAGACTCCATCAGTGTGCAGTTATGGCAGAAGTTAACCCAAGACATAGTCAGAGATGGGAATGGCTTTAAAGCACAGTGTTTGATTGAACCTTGTCCTCCATAGCAGCAGAAATGGAGGGAGGACTTACAGAAGGAGAGAGATTGATTAGCAATATTGTTCTTTTCTTATAAAGGAGGAGTAAAACAGGGCACAGAGTTCCAGGATAGACTCACGAGCATGCTGTTTGTACAGCTTCTGACTTTGTTCCTTGTTCTGCCACAACCCTAATTCCAACTGAAAACTGAGAAAACTGTTATGCCCAGTATACTGCACTTCTTAAAATCAGACTTCCTCCTACCCCCAGTTTGGTGGAAGTATATATTCAAAAAATGTGAAGAACAGAAGATAATAATAAATGGAGATCTTCTGTAAGAGCACCTGAAAGTTTATGCACTCAGGAGATGCATAGTCTCAAAGAACAGAAAAGTTTCTCAGCATCCCATCTGCTCCTCTGTTTATGGAAGATTTATTTCAGTTGAACCCAAAGAAGGCCTTGCATTTACCTTATCTCTTTGCTACCTTCCTTCTCTTACCTAAAGGGAGGGATAATCCAATCTGTTTTCAGCTTTGTGGATTTATATTAAATTGAGACTTCCATCACAAGAGGAGAGATGCACAGCAACTATAAAAGTTAATTCACTACATTACATTTTCTGTTATTCCAACCAAATGCAGTGATGGTGATGTTGAGGGGTTAGACTTACTCAGCAAACAGTGTGAAACAGGAATGCTTTGTTGAAAGCAGCATCATTGTGTTAAATTTTAAGTGCCCTTGTCTGAATTTCAATTTGAGTAGCCATCATGATGCCTCCAGGGTTTTCTTGAGTTCTAATATTTATAATTTTGATTATTATTGTTAGTAGTTGTAACTGACAATTGAAATGACCCCTTATTATACCCAGAGGAGTTCTGAAGTGTAGTTTTCATGAGTTTCATAGCAGCAGTGAAGTCAATGCCCTCTTGCCTCTGACAGCTGCTGGTGCTGGCACACCCCAGTCCCTTAGCACAGGCTGTGGTAAATGGAATTAGAAAATACATGTAATCCCCATGCCCAAGAGTAAAAACTTCTGGATTTTTTCCTACCAGATTTGTTCTCTGATCTGATTCACTACATGATACTATAAACAGTGGTCCTGGCACAGTGGAAAGGTCAGTCCAGGGCAGGGATGAGCAGGGATGGCTGAGGCAGCCTAAGTACCATGGCTTGCACATCATTGCACTAAGTGTGTTAGTGCAGAGCAGACCTGACCCATCTTTCATCTGTGTTGTGAGAATTTCATAGTTATCCTCAGAACATCTCTCACAAGCCTAATATTCATTTTAAAATACTCTTTTGTTAATATCTTTTTATTTGTTTCTTGTATTTTTCATAGACCACTTGTCTTGGTATTTTTGCTTCTTACACTATAACTTGCTCTTTTCAGATTTTACAACATAAAACTTCCCGCTGAAAATTTTACTGAATGTAAATTTCTAAATTGTGTTGTTCCATTCCCCTTCCACTGTGTTGGAAAGTGTCATGGTTTTTCATGGATACCTCTACATGTATAGTTGGTTAAAATCATCCTCCATCACTCTTGTTCCTTCCCTGAGAAACATTTGGCTTCATGGAGATCCAAAACTTGGAATTGTAGAGTTTGCTTGCAGAAAATGAAATACATACGTTGATTTTAAGCATTGCAAAACTGTCAATGTAAAGATAAAATCATTATATTTGCCTAGGACTCCAATGAAACCTGAATTATCAATTCAAAGTGTGGTGTTAAAGCATATGAGTTTCTGATTTTCTTTTTTGTTTAGGTTTTTTCTGTGTAACTTAGAAGTACTGGCTTGCTTTCCCCTTTGATTTTCATAAATTTTACTGTTAAAGCACTGTTGGATTTTATATTACTCTCTCTCACTGTTCAATATGCTGGAGCACAGACAATTGCAGAACATCTAATCTGATCTCTAAAAGTGTTTGTGGAACTGCAGGGTGGGAAAGTCATCCATGTCTACAGAAGGGAAGCCAGTTTTCCATACTTCTTAGCTGCATGAAGTTCAGACACTAGATGGATAGTAAAGAAAGGGTAAATAAATGAAAGCTCATTTTTCAGGCTTTGATCTTGCAAGGAAATTTAATTATACAGTATATAGAAGTGCACTTCCCTGTCTTACCACCCTGTAATAACAGTGTATTTATGTTGAGTAATTATATCACATTGGAAGCTGAAATGGTCTTAAAGGAATTGAGACTTGTTCTTCTGCAAATAACTAATTAGTGCCTTCTCAATATCGTGAAAAAGTAGCCTTTATTTCCTGGAAGACTATGTGCTCAAACCACAGTTTGAGCAAATTTTCTGGTGCTACACAAATCCCAGTCCGTTCCATTTGGGTCCTTCTGTGGTTGTAAGGCGTGTAACAAAACATGTGCAGGAAAATGCTGCCCATGAGGTGGTGTTTGCATATTGCATCCCGGCTGTGTTTATTTCAGGAAGGGCAGTCAACAAGAGAATTAGTCATTGCATTTTGATTGCTTGTGAGATTAGTAAATTGATATCCCAACTGTGTGGTGTTACAAAGAAATGGATCTGGTCTGCAGAAAAGTAGATTAATCTAAGGTTAATTTTGTCATTTTGGGTGCTGTAGGCTTTTCCTTTCCTTGGTGAATTTGAAAGGAAGTAACTGCAAGCATTACAACTGTACAAGCACAAAGTATCTGGATTAGATAACTTACGAAACAAATGCTAAAGGAATATGATTTTAAAGAACTCAGTAATTTTCAAATGTGTTAACATACCTCTATATTGTCTTTACTGAATAATCTGTGTAAACGTAATAGAAAATTGTATGTGAAAAAGCAACTCAAGTGTTTGGTGGCAAGAATGTGCCATTATAATTTAATAATACCAATTTCTGATGCTGATTATATTTCCAAAAGTATGAGTATGAAAAATAAGTCTCTGAGATAAGCATAGAAAGCTAATATCCTCTTCACTTTGTTTTATTACAGTCAGAGATTAGAAATGAAAGCACAAGTTGCAGATGCATTCATAGCAAAATTCCAGCTGACACCGGATGAAATGAATCTGCTTCGAGGCACGAAAGATGAGCCAATTACTGAGGTAGCTCAATGAACATTATAAAATCTTTGCCCTGAACTAAAATGTAGAAATGCCCTAGCTGAATTGTACATGAGATCTTATTTTCAGTTTGCAATTGAATTTTTTATGGAGGGGAATGTACCTTTTAACAGAATGGTGAATTTCTGATGAGTTTGAAATTTGTGATGAAAGATTCAGGTAAAGAGAAAGAAAATCAACATTAAATTCTAGTTTGTGTAATGATGTAATTAGTTTGAGGCAAATGAGTTCTCATGTGGTTCTGCACTTCAGGAAGACCTTTATGAAGTCTGAATTTTCAGTGAAGACATTTTAAAACTTAATGACACTCAAATAGAGCAAATAAGAAGCTTGCCGCTCTCTAGTCCTGCCATTGTGCATGCGTGTGTACATTTTACATAATCATGTATGTAGATATCCAGTGACTTAAAACAATATGAGCTGAGGCTTTCCCTCAGTGTTATTTGGGTGCTGAAGATACTAGGTGCTGATTCACTTTTAGCCACCTTTCAGAACAAGTTTTGGAATATGTTTATGGCTTGAATAAGAAGACACAGTAAAAGGAAACTTGTTCTACAGTAAAAGCAAACTGAATAATGAAAGCATTGAGTATACTTAATAGAATTTTTTATTATTGTAGTTGAATGGAAAGCTTCACGTTGTATGTCTCAGCAGGTAGTCCAGATTTATCTCATTTTCACAGGCATCCTGTTCACATAAACATTAAACAGTGCTAATGAAAGCATAAATGGAATGTGCTAAATAATTGTGCACTTGAGTAATTGTTGTGTGCTTTTGTACCGCTATTGCCATGAAAGAACACTGAGGTTTCTAGAAAGCACTTATTGCAGGGAACAACGACAGCAACGCTGTGCCAGTTACTCTGTGATTGATTTGCAGCCAATGAGGATTGGTCTTTTTGATACTTTGTCTAAAAAATGTGCAGAAGTAACTGAGATAAAACAGTTGTGCTGCTTTTGTTGGCAGACTTCAGAAGCATCATGTGTGTGCATTTCCCCTATGATAGAGTCAACCAGTGTGCTTAAAACACCTTTAGTCAGACTTCTGGTTTGAATTTTTTTTCCCCAAAGGAAGAGTGCTTTGGGTTTTTATAAACATGGTCTTCAACACAGTTGATACAAGGCAGTAGATTAAATTGCTGGCCTGTTTTACTTGGAATATGTATTTTTGTGTTACTTGGGCCACAGTGAAACTCTCCTGAGCAAACTGTTCAAATCACAAAAGCTGTAACAAACAGTTGTATCTGAATTAGCTGGTCTCCTCCAAGGCATTTAAAATAGGTCTTCATAAGAAGAAGTTTTTGAACATGCTACTGGCTTTCCATGTGCTCTCTGAAACAGTAACAAAGTAACCTTTTTAGCCTTCTGTCTTGTCTTCTAGGGTTTGGGTTTTTTTCTTCACTGCTGCTGTTAAGTTATACCACAGAGAAGGGTTGTTCTGGATAACCTTAGTCTACTCTATTACAAATGGGTTTTTTTTTGGTTTTTGTTTTTTTTTTTTTTTTTAGAAATAGTTACCCCCTTTTATAAATATAAAAAATATCAACCTGTAGTCATTGTACTTTACACTGTTTCTTTTTGCTCCTTAGTTGCTAACAGTAATGGGAGACAGTGACGTAATGCACAGCAGTGTCCTCAAAATCTCCCTCAAGTGTTAGCTAATGAATGTGAAACACACACATACTACGTAAGACTAGTTAAAAACACATCTTATTTTTTCTTTTTTTTTTTTTTTAATTTTTTTTTGTGTGGAAGAAAAGTTTTATGCAGTGGGAAACTAAAAAATCTGAAGGCTCTTAGGGTGGAATGAAAGGTAACAAGTGGCAGAGGCGGGGTGTGAATTTTAAAAGTGGCATTTGGAACACAGACCTGCAAGAAACATAAGAATGGAATTGAAAGTGGAAATACAGAGTGCTAGAGATTTGAGTAGAAATTACTGCTTTTACACACTGTTTGTATTTTCTTTTTAAATTGGTTTAGGATTTTTTCAAGGCTTTGGGACGAGTAAAACAAATTCATGATGATGTCAAGATTCTCCTCCGAACAAATCAGCAAAGGGCAGGGTGAGTCCTACTTAAATGAGTGCAAGAGAACCATTTACAGTTAAAAGCAGAAGTTAAAGCAAGGTCTCATTCTTTGCTTGATATGACTATACAGAATAGTTCACAAAAAAATAACTTTATAAAATACTCAAAATTTTAGTAATGGTGTGTTTTATTTGACTTGCACATGCCTTTTCTAGTACTGCTTAAAATAGTATTTGCAAATAAACTTTTTATTTGTCTTGTAGCTTGGAAATTATGGAACAGATGGCTTTACTGCAAGAGACATCTTATGAACGACTTTACAGATGGACTCAAAGTAGGACTAAGAATGTTTTTATGTTTATGAATATTATTATGATGATTCCTTTAATTTCTTCGTGTGGATTGAACCTAGCAAAAACCCTTTCCGAGATATATTAACATTTTGGTTTCTGTCTTAGGGAAGGATGTGTTCTGAACCAAATAGTTAATTGGCAGTTCTCTCATTTTTTGGGCCAATTTCATCATTAGAAAAGTATATTATTTATTTGTGTTTTTGCTAGATGGTTTTCCACAAAGAGCAACTAGTACAGTTTGGTAGTCCAAACAAATTTTTAATTGTATTGAATTTCATTTCCTTGCGAGTGACAGGGAAGTTGTTGCTTTTAATGGTTTGGTAGTAAGATCTAGTTTAGTGGGAGGAGTGGAGGAGTCCTTTTAGAAAATTAAAAAAAAAAAAACCACCTCCTTTTGTCAGGATGCTCCTTTGAATGATAGTAGGCATTGGTTTTTTATTTTTTTGCATATGTACCCTGGATGTAGCCATCCATGTTCAATGTAACACCTTGATAGTGTCAAATATAGGTACTTTTCTATTACTTCCCTCTTCTCTGAAGCAAGAGACTCTCTCACTGACAGTAAGATTCATAGGGGAAAAAAAGTGGTGCAGTATGATTTTTATATTCGTTAGCTGTTCTTCGGTGGATGCTGAAACCTCAAATAACAGTTGTGGTTTCACCCTAATGAAAAGGGGTGTGTTCATAACTTTTCTGCCGATGTTTGATTTAGTTTATATGATTTCCACATTCTTGCCTGGAATATACAAGATTATGTAGTTATTTTAATGAAAGAAAAAAAGTAACAGAACCAAATAACAAAACAAAAAGCTTGCTCCATTTTTTCTTAATAGTTTACCTGAAATGTGGTAAATAGTTAAAAAGGAGCCCAACAAAATTCTGAATGTTGAATGAGTCAACATTTGTATGTGAGCACAAACAAATACTAAGCTTCCATTAATCATTTTTATGGTTGAAATGTGTGATGGACATGCACTTTATAGTACTGCTTGCAAGGGAATTTAATTGTATTAACACTAAGTAGCCCAGGTTGCATATTCTGAAGTCTTCAAAATCAAAAGCCTTTTAGTTTTTAACTCATTTTCTTGTTTGACAGCTTATATAAAATGCATTATAGTGTAAGGAATGTACTTTTATTTGTGTTGGTATTTTATAGATGAATGCAGGACATTGACACAAGAATCATGTGACATTTCTCCAGTTCTTGCTCAAGCCATGGAAGCCCTACAAGATAGACCTGTCCTGTACAAGTAAGTAAATGTTTGCTATTATCTCTAACAGAAACTAGTATTTTGAGCTTATAAAACTTAAAGATGGGCATGAATTACAGTGCCAAGACTGGTGACACTTTGGTCCCGTTTCAAATTTAAAACAACCTACAAACTTAAGTTACAAAAATCATATTTCAACTGCTTTAAATTTCAGAAGTCTTTTCCATGTAATTATGTTACAGGAAATGCCATTGGACTTCTTCTAACTTACAAGTTTCTAATTAAAGTAAAATGTCAGACTGTTTTAATTTAAATGAATTATGAATTTCTGTGCTCTCATTCTAGAATTTTTCTGAAGTATAAAAATCCTGTCCAAAACATGTGATTGTGTCCTTTAAATCTCCAAAGTGAAAAATTGGTAAAGGCTAATTAGCTTTTACTGAAGTGCCTGTGGTAGTAAGAATGTCTTCCATTACAAGTCATACAGTAATCTATTAAAAACTTCTACATATAGACATCTAAAGTGTAGAGCTATTTATGTATCTATATCTATGTGTAAAATACTAGTGTTGTTATTCAGAATTTGCTAACGGGTTGTTAAAATAAATGAAGTGGTACTTAGGAGAGTCAACCACGAGATGGCACTGTAAGAACTGTGTATTGGGGTGACCATACCTGAAGAGGTGGTATTTACACCTCCGTGGTTATTGGGATTTTGGTTTTCATTGGGCTTTTTTTTTTTTTTTTACTTTTTTTATTTTATTTTATTTTAATGCATTCGTCACATTTTGGAACCATTGCAAATTGCTTTCAGCCACAGGTATTCAGCACAGCAGGGTCACAGGCAGCCTTTCAAAGGCTACCCATGTCTTTAAAGAGTGTCAGATGTACAAAGGTGTAGGTACGTGACACTGTAGAGCTCCATGGAGCTCTTCACAGGAAGAATGCATTGTGCACATGGACCTTAAAAATGCTGTCAGTATGAGAGAAAGCTCAGCTCTCGATAAGCTCAGTCAGCTCTGCTGGTTAAGGTGAGGGAGGAGTGGTGTCCCTTGACCTCCCCGGCTGTTGGGTGTGGTGTATTGCAGGACTTCAGGCCATAGTTGGGGATTGCAGTCCTTTCTCTCTTCTAAACTCTCTTTTACAGCTGCAAAAGATCAGTCACAACTGTGTTCACAACATTTTATAGGATTCTTTTTAGATACAGTTTTGTTTTCTGTAATGAATATTTGTTGAATTATGATACCTTGAAACTTCATAAAATCATTGTTTTGCTTTCTTAGTTCAAGGAAAAAAAAAACCAACTTGTCTATAAATGCACTGCTGGTCAGTTTAAAATGAATCAGCAAAAAAGAATTTTTTTTTCTGACACTTCTCTCACAAACAGTAACAGTAGTAACAAAGATGGAACTTGATAGGTAAGACCTTTCCTCTGCCAAAAGGGCAAAAATAAATATTACTGTAGAAGATGCAGCCACATGTCTCTCATCATAGATTATCCGGCTTAATTACTTTCTACAGCAGTATTATCAAAATTGCAGTACTGATGCTTTACATTTTAAATCTCAAGATTTAGTTTAATCCCGTCCAAAAATTTTTGTATACCTTTAAGTAACAAACTGCCGAGTTCATAATGTAGAAGTTAAATCACAGAAGAAAATAATTTTCAATTGTTTTTTGTTTTATGTGTATAAGCACTGTTGTATGAACTAAACACATTCCCTCCAAATCACTGCCTTTTCATCTGATAAAAGATTGTGATTCGATTGGATGAAAGTGGATAAGATGGAGAAGGGCAGGAGTTTAGAAACAAATCTACAGGTTCTTGATTCCTTATATTGACTTATGTCTTGTTAACTAAAAGTGTCAGAAGGATTGCATCATGGATGGACTTTGGGAACTGCAGTCAGTAGGTATGTAAAATAAACATTTCAGATTGGTTTTTACTTCCTTGCTCTAACAGAAAAATTGAAAACTGTTTCCTAGAAAATGCATGGAAACATAAGTCAAAGCAGTGTTCCTCTTCCATCATCCACTCAGGTTTACAAAGTTTTTTTGCTACCTCCTTCCTCTTTCCCAAGTGATCATTACTGTATATTTTAAACATTAAAGCTGAATTGAAAAGAATCCAAATGTTGTTTTCTTATCTGAACATGAGTATGTGTAATAACATAGTAGTAAATACTGTGTTCTAGTGTAAATAACAGTTATTGCCGAATTTTCTAAGATGCAGGGTTTTGTAATGGTTATACCCTGTTCTACTGAGAGCAAAAGGAAAATTTGTAGTTTCCTTTTTAAAACAAAATTATCATTATTAAATGCTGTTTTCAAAACTAATAATAACATCACAAGATCTGTTTCACTGCTATATATTTAATGGTCTTTTGTATAGCTGTTTATTGGAGAGGGGAAAAAAAGCTAACTGGTTTCTATACACACTTGAGATTTTTCACTCCAATACTGCTCCCTCTGGACAGTGGGCAGTTGTCAGATCCTATATCTCTTCCACTTTTAATTGCATTATTTTTGTAAATAATAATTTATTAGAATTTTTTTGTTAGATTTTTATTAATTGCAGATATTTACTCTCTGTTGCTGTCCGCTTGACCACCCGGCTGGTCAGCAGGCGACAAGACCACAAGCACCCTGTCAACGGGGCCTTCTGTGTCTTGGCTGCCTCGACGTGAGCTCTGAAAAGAGCTTTTGCTTTGTAGCCCACGCTGGGGCTGGCAGCAGACGGTGGTAACAGTTGCGAGCATGGTGAAGGTAAAGGAGGAGAGAGGGGCTCAAATGTAACAGCAGTCCTGTGTTTATTCTCTGCCCCGAGGGACAGGAGAACTTAGCAGCAAGAACGAGGCTACAAAATGAGCAAGGAATGACGGTTACAGGGGTTTATAAAGGGCCACTGAAGGGGGAGGAGAACAGGGATACATCAATAAGGGAATGATGTATGGTGACAGGTACCCAATAACACGAACAGAAGAGAGCGACAAATTTAAACAAACCAATGGGGATAACAGAATAACCGAACTCTCTAGAACAACATGAATATTAAATCAACTCAATGAATATTAAAACAGTCCTGAGGGAAGAGGGGTGGAGATGCAACAAATGATAGACAACTTAAAGCCTGGGAAGTTCTCCAGCCACGCCTTCTTCTTCCCCCTCAGACCCACTGTCATGAGGGGGAAAATCAACCCAGTTGATGTCATGATTTTTTATTGAGAAGGCGGGCTGGGTCACCTCCACAACTCTCTGAGTTAACAAGTACAGTGTATGAAGAAAAAGGCTTAAAAAGAAATTTCCAGATTATTCAGTGTGCTCTTTCTCCACCTCTTTCAAATAATAATTATGATTAGAAAGAACAAAACTGAAGGTTCCCTCAGACTTTTTACAGCAGAGTAGAAATCTAATTGAACTTAATGTAAAACATTTTTGAAACCATATATTATTTTCTTTTAAATTTTGTTCTCCACCTCTGTTAAATGTGAATGCAGTACTTATTAAATGCAGACTTAAGTCAGTGAATAACATTCTTTTTAATATTATTATTTTTAAAATATTCCTCTGCTGGGTGTCATAGGTAAGTGACACCATACTTACTCTTTGAAATTTTTTCGGTTATATTAGAAAAATAACCTGTAACGTGTATTTTGTTTTTCTCCTTTGTCGTTTGTATGTTGTTCAAAATACTTAAATTGGTTAAAAAAAAAGTACTCTATGGCTTGCAAATATAACAGGAATGTTGCTGGTGTTCATTTCCCATCCTTCACTTGCTTTCATGCTTCAATGCCAAGAGAAAGGTAGCCTACTTCAGAAATAAGCCATGTGTAAATTATTGGTACCTCCTCTACCACCAGCAATCTGTTTGAGATAATGCACTCTGAACTGTCATTGTTCATCCATTAAATATCTAACTAAGACTCCTTTGATTAAAATCAGTGAGCAACTATCAAGTGAAAATAAGTTTGTTCCTATTAATCATGTGGTAGCCTAGAAGAAGGAAGAAGCCTTGTGTTGCAGTGCAGTAAATTGCTGCTTCTGTCAGTCAGCTGGACCATATGCAAAAAAGAGTCCCAAACCTATCAAAGATGCTTGTATGTACAAAAATTGAAAAGTTGAGGTTTCATTTATTTATTTCTGTGGGGTAAGGGAATGGGAGGGTCAAGGAAAAGTTCTCTTTAGTATCTGTTTAGAGGAGTCAAAAAAAAAAATCACAGAACACGCTGAATTGGAAGAGACCCACAAGAATCATGAAGTCCAGCTCCTGGCCCTGCACAGGACACCCCAAGAGTCACACCATGTGCCTGAGAGCATTGTCCAAACACTTCCTGAACTCTGTCAGGCTCATGCTGTGATCAGTTCCCTGGGGAGCCTCTTCCAGTGCCCAACCACCCTCTGGGTGAAGAATCTTTTCCTGATATCCAACCTAAACCTCCCTGACACAGATTGAGGCCATTCCCTCAGTTCCTGTCACTGGGTGCCACAGAGAAGTGATCGGTCCCTGCCTCTTCTCTTCTCCTCACGAGGAATTTGCACACTGCAGTGAGGTCTCCCCTCAGTCTCCTCTTCTGCAGGCTGAACAGACCAAGTGACTTCAGCTGCTCCTTATATGGCTTCCCCTCAAGGCCCTTCACCATCCTCGTGGTCCTTCTTTGAACACTCTGTGATAACTCAGTGTCTTGTTTCTATTGTGTCACCCAAAACTCACACGGCACTTGATGTGAGGCTGCCCCAGTGCAGAGCAGAGTGGGACAATCCCCTCTCTTGACTGGCTGGCCCACAAGGATCATCAGGATGCTGTGCCTGATGCAGCCCAGGACACTCTGCAGGGGCAGTCTCTTCATTTTCTTTCCCCTCATCCCCTTTTTTTTCTTTTCAGTAACAGTAACCTGATCCTGGCAAGACTACAGCCTCTGCCAGTGCTCCTGTGTAGGAAACACAGTGCCAAGTACTTACTGCAGTCTATTTTGCAATGGTATCAGAGGAGGCACACTAGAAAAAATAGTCATATTCAGTAGAAAAACCCCATAAATAATAATCTGACAGGTAATTAATTTGGCCTGGAAACTAAGAACTACCCAACTAAGAAAAGGACTGTGTCTGTGTGCGTGTATATATATATATATACACATATATATGTAGGGCTACATATCGTAGAGCTTGTCTGCAATATCAGAAGTCTTGTCTCATCCTACACATTTGCTCTAGAGTAGACAGACAAGTGATAACATGAAGTTTCTTTTCTCCTGTTTGTCAGATGTACCATAGGCAGAGCAGGATGATAGAAATTCTGACAGCATCAAATGGTTTTGAATGTTTTATAGAAGCATTGATGCAAGATTTCTAGAACTATAAAAATGGTCACTTGTATTAGCTATAAAGTTGAACTAATCAACTGTAATGAGGCAAACTGGTTTTTTTTAACCCGTTTTCATGTTTCAATAACAGATACACATTGGATGAGTTTGGGACAGCTAGAAGGAGTGCTGTAGTCCGTGGCTTTATAGATGCTCTCACTAGAGGAGGTCTGGGAGGTACTCCCCGCCCTATTGAAATGCACTCTCATGATCCTCTGAGGTACAGTACTAACAAGAATGTATATGAAATAGTGCGTCTTTTTTATTTATTTTTTTATGGCATTTTGAATTCCTAACACCATAAACCACTGATTTACATGGAAATTTCTGTCTTTCTCTAGATATGTAGGAGACATGCTGGCCTGGTTGCATCAAGCTACAGCTTCTGAAAAAGAACACTTAGAAGCTATGTTAAAGCTTGTAACTATTCAAGGTAGTACTGATTTTAAAACATAAATTGTGAAGTGAGAGTAAGTCTGAGATAAGTAAGAAAGTGTGATTAATTTCTTAGGCCGGACTTTAGTTATAAGTCTGAATTTAAATTTATCCTTGAAATAGTCTCAGAATAGCTGGTGGTTGCATTCTGCCAAAAGGCAGCCCATAACAAATAAGAGTATTTCCAAATGGACTAGTTTTATTTTACTGTACTTGTAATAGGTTTACACTAAGTTTACAAAGGGACATTTTAGTGTGTAGCTGAGAGTTCAGAAATTGTTTGTAATGTTTATGAATATGCATCTCCTTGAAAACATTGTTATTGCTTATTATGTTGAGTTTTTCCATTATGCCTTTGCTCTTTTGTTTAGTAAATTTTTAAAAGTATCATTCCTTGTTCCTGTAAGTGTCTTCATTCTGTGCTACAAGGAAAATGGAATTTTTATCTGTCATTTAACATTATTCCAGGTTTATGGAGGTTGAAGTAGGCTGCTCACAGATAGGTGAAGCTTTTTAATATCAAAGCACTCCTTCATTTCAGAACTGCAGATTCATATGCTTAGTCTTCAGCCCCTTTGCTTTTCATTTCCCAGTTTTCAGCAGATTGAACCTATACTTTAAAGACTTTTATCCTGTAGAAGCTTTAGTATGATTTGCCACCATAGCTTTAGAGAAAGATATTTTTTATAAATTAAGCATGTGTACTCAATTGTAACAAACTCATTGTAAGAACTGATATTTCATCTGTATCTGGTGAGCACTTCAGATTGCATGCCTCAATCCTACTCTGGGTTTTAAAGTGAATATGTATTCTGATTTTCCTTACTACTGTAAATATTAATTTACTTTCCTAATTAATGTTATGTGGGAAAGGAGGCAGTTTAGGAACTGTTGTAAATCAAACTGGAGGAATGCTGTTGTTTTTTAACTACAGTTACACTGCACTATAGAAGTGAATTTAATATTGTTTGCTGACAGTATTTCAGGGAGACAGGAAGGCAGGCCTTATGATGGTTTTATGGTAGAGAAAAAGACATGGCAGTTCTTTGTAGATGACTGACTGATTCTTCTGTTGTAACCGGAGAACCCTTCAGGAAAAGCTGGCCCCATGGAGCATGTAAATGTGTCTGGTTCTGCTGTAGACTGGACTTCTGCTGCTGCACTTCGTTCTGAAATTCTCCCACTTCTTTATGTAGTGCTTTGCTTAACTATGAAATTCTTTGGCCTTCTGACAGGATGTTGGGCTGAGATGATATGACCATGAAATGAGATATATTTAGAGCATTTCAGCCACCGAAGATACTTGATAATACAGAGAATATAAATATTTGGGGGAGAGATTTTCAACAAAAATCATCAGGCCTAAACCTTTTTCTGGAGAGACTGGTATAAACAAGAGATTCAGTTTTTCAGTCTGAAGGAAAAATATGTTTTCCTAAGCCCTCCAGGAGTCGGTCTGCTATCACTGTTGTACAGTTTTCAAGAAATGTAAAGAGGAATTCTTACTTTCATACTGGGAGCAACAAAGCTTGGGAGGTGTTGTCTGCAACTATTCCTCTGTGTCTTTGGGGAAATTTTTTTGATGACAAGGACAGTGATGTGGTAAGGTCTGTAAGACAAAACAGTACTTAGTAGGATACCACTGGATTTAAGAAGAAACATTTATGGGCAGTGCAGCTCTGAAGTACCTTGGGATTATATGTTCTTTATAAATACAGGTCCTGAGTTGGTAGTGAGGACAGCATCTATGGTACTAAGAAACCCAAGCTGAATTTTCTGTGCTGTTGTGTAGTCTTCAGGTGTGTGGCTGTGCAGGCTACAGTAAAAATTGAGTTAATTTCTTGTAGCCATTTAATAGGTGCGCATCATGTTTATTTGCAGTTAGAGATAAGAACAGAGATTTGTATCTTCAGAGTGCAGAGCTTCCTAAAAAATTTTGAGACCAAATTTAACCATTTCTGGAGACTTTCATCACAAACAGGGATTTCTTTTTCCATTCCCCTATAGAGGGAGCCCAAGCAACTGCCATAGATAAAACACCTACCTGGCTGTCTGAAGTTAGGTCAGTCAGATGTTTTTACTTCAATTTCAACTTGAGTAGTTTTTGCCGATGGAACTACTTCTATTATTTTCATTCAGGTGTAGCTGTTCTGAGTTCAGATTTCTGTTTAAATTCCTCTATAAGCTCTGTGTAATTTCAAGACTGTGGAGAGTGTAGTAAATCACAGCTATACAAAAATTTCCTTTCTCAAAAAATAACAAGAAAAAAAGCCACATGTATACCTATTGGTGCGGTACAGGTGGATTTGGTCCCACTGGATGAAAAATTGTATGTATGATACTTTTTTTTTAAGAAACATTTCTATCCCAGTTTTTACTTTAAAGTGATCAAACTATATAGCCCATAAGCAGAGTATGCAAGGACGGCTTTTAAAAAGTTGTAAAATGTTAAGCTTGCGAAAACTGTTTAAAATTAATCTGACCAAAACTGCTATAAAAATTTTAAACATTGAAAACACGTTCAGGTAAGTTTAACTCTTTTGTTGGACAAGCATAAAGCGTCTGGTTTTCCTCTTTGGAGTTTAGGTATTCTGCTAGCAGGAGTCTTATGGTCATACATAGAGATCTTCTACTTGAAAGGAATGGAGAATTGCAGACATTTTAAGAGTTGCGGTAGAAACCCATTTTTCATGGAGTTACAGGAGCCCAGATGGAGAGCAGAAGCTAAACAAAGTCCAAAAAAGATCTCTCCTTTTATAGAAGGATACACAGAGAAAAAATTATATATGGTGTAGCAAGGAGTTGGAAACGTATCTTCAGTTATGAGCTGTATTCTGAAAGTTATTTTGGACCTCTAAGAATTGTTTATTCTGTAATTCTTTTATGTCAAACTTGCAGCACTTATATAACCCATTCTGCTGGAAGATTTCACTGCTTTTGGAATCCAGATATTCTAATTGGACATGAAAATATATGCAAAGGCACAAGCATGTGGTATATCAAAGTTTTTATTCCATGTCCTTTGGTATTCGAACTTGTATATTTTTTGAGCTAAAATTTCCATACCAAACAACTTGTTTTTAAGTCAATCTGGTCTAGATACACTATTGCAAATATGTGCTAGGTGCTTGTTATATTGATGAACAGTACAAGTGTGACTGTTCCTACTAAAAAACGTGTAAATTGCTAAGGTCTGTCTGGGAGCTAGCCATTACGTAAAAGAGCACGCATGCTGTGGTTTGTAATCTTGCTTTCTGCCTTGATACCAGTACTCAAGTATATAAGCATGTTTTTATTACCTTACCAATTCAGTATGTTGAAATTCTTACAGCCACCACACCGAATTCAGTTGTTACTGCTTATGTGGCTTTTCATGTAACTTGGTGTAAAGAGGCATTGGCACAGATCGCTGATCTTTCATTATTTTTACTTTCTGAGGTAATCTCTCTTAGTCTGAAATAAGCAAAATATAGCTTCAGGTCACCTGATTTCTGTCACATGTCACAGTCAGTTTGTTTACTTTCATTGCATGGGTCCCATCTGAAGATGAACTCCTGTTGACAAGTTTTAAATTAGAATTAAAGTATTGCTTTCTCCATAAATCTGTTCTGAGTTGTTACTGAAGTGAGAGCTTGAAGATCTGTTGCTTTCAGTTTGATTGATTTATGACAGCACTGGTTGCCATGCAACAATTCATTTGTGTTTCGTGATAAGATAGGGCAATATTCTCTTTTGTACATAGTTCTGTGAAAACTGAGTTTCAATTGCTGCTGGGGAGGGAGCGTTTGCCAGTGCTGCAGCACGCAGTAGTGTGGAGGTACACATGTCACTTGGTTTGTAACAATGCCATGAGCTCGTCAGTGCCGAGCACTGACAGACACGTGTGTTTGCCAGTCAGGCCTTTCAGAATGGTGTGTACTGCTGCTCCTTGAGTGTCTCACTGGCCTGGTTGTTTTTTGGGTGTTTTTCTAGTTTAATTTCATGAAGTGCTAATATTGAGCCTTCCTGTGACAGCTTCTTGCTATATCATTTATTCTTCCCCTTGCTGCTTCTGCCTCGAATCCCCACGCACTGTGTTATGCTAGGAAGCATTTGCGTAGCAAAGGTAATGACTCCGGGACTGTTTTGCCATGGAGCTATTTCTTGATGGCTAGATTGGAAGTACAGTGGAGGTGTGAACTAGTGTGGAGAAAAGAACATACAGTTCATAATGTTTTTTATGGAGGAGTACCTCCTACATTTGTTTATTTGTTTTATAATCTTGAGAAAAAGAGAATTACATTTGCATAATCTTAGCATGTGTTTGCATTAACTATAGGTGTGGAAGAAAATATTCAAGAAGTAGTTGGGCACATCACAGAAGGTGTCTGCAGGCCTCTGAAGGTGAAGTATTTTGTTGTCCTTAGCACTCTAAATACAAAAACTGTTCTGTCATATTTTTTTGGAACTTGTGCTTCCATCTCTTGAATGGATTTTCATTGCCCTTGGTTAAGAATTAGATTGCCAACTTTTGAAGGGTTTTTTCTCAAATGAAAGATTCCTTTGTTCATAGATACGTGGTTTATAATACTCATATAGTGAGAGATACTAGAATGCTAAATTTGAGTCTTGATTTTGTTTTACTTCTTCTAGGTTGAGCAGTACCGATGTACAAAAATATAGCTTTGTGATAAGAATATGGGAATAGCTGTAGTGGGTCAAATGAAAAATCAATGTAATTTACTAACCTGTTGTTCATAGTGATCATTATGCTTAGGGAAGAGTGTACAAGTTGTGTCATAATTCTGTAGGATAGTTTCCTTGCCTGTTTGTGAGTATACTAAGGACTTACTGAGCCATAGCTTCTTTGTATATAATGGATCTCAATAAAATGTTTTCTTGCATGAATATGTCAAATTGGTACAAAATGTTGGTATTCACAACATATCCTTCAGGAGGGAAGTGAACATTTCAATTCTGTTTGTGAAAAGCCAGTTCCTTTTGTTGTTTGTGGGGTTTTTTTGGTTTTGGTGTTTTAGTTTTTTTGGTTTGTTTTGTTTAATAACTACAGCTCTTGTATTTGAAAGACACCATGAAAAATTGTTTCCTAATTACCATCTTTATGCTACCCCAGTTTTTTGTATTTCTGTCACATCCTTCCATACTTGTCTTTTTTTCAGGCTACAGCCTTAGTAAGTTTAGGGGACACATTTGATAGAAATCATTAATATGATCTGTCAAATGATTGACTTGTCTGTTGGATGTGCTTCACATAAGCACTGAAATAATCAAAGTGATGAGGCTGATACCAATTATTGTCTGACTTTGCAGTGTATAAATCCAAGTGTTTTTAAAGTAAAATCTACTGTTCTAAATACTATTGTAATAAATTTCTCTTAGGATGCTGTAGCTATAAAAACCATATCCAGCTGACAAATACTTAGTCTCAAATGTGAACAGCTAGTTTTTGAATACTATGCATAAGTTTCTGATAAGAAAAGGATAAGGTCTGGAGAGAGGTAAAATCCAAAACGGTGCCATTTAGAATGTCACAGAATTACAAAAGAGTTGAGGTTGGCAAGGATGTCTGGAGGTCACTTGGTCCAAACTCCCAGCTCAGACTGGACCACCTAGAGCTGCTTGCCCAGGACTGTGTCCAGATGACTTTTAAATACTTCCAAGGATGGAGGCTCCACAAGCTCTCTGGGCAACATATGCCAGGGCTTGGCCACCTGCACAGTAAAAAAAAAGTGTTCCCTGATGTTCAGACAGAATCTCTTGTATTTCAGTTTCGTGCCTGTTGCCACAGAATTATGATTGTCCTTCATAACCTTTTAGTTTTTGATCTGTTGGAAAACACCTGTCCTAATACACACACAATCACCACAGAATTTGTTTTTTCAGAAGATACTTTTCAAAGTTTCTGTGTTCTTGAATCAGTTAATACTGAATACTGATGTTTGTGTTCAGTATTTTCATGCATTCCAACAAAGTGATTAGGAATAAAATCCAATTCCTTTGTAAGTCAGAGGGAGTTTTGGTCTTGATCTGAGTACTTGTGATTTTTATAGTTAAGTACAGAGTATCTTTCATTTTGATTGCCAAAATCTTTACACTTACATACTGCTAGTCTCTTGAGAAATATCCCCTGAAATATTGTTATTAGTTAGTTACTGTGCTAGTAAAAACTAAGTAAAAAAAGTAAAAGAACAATTAAAGACTTCCCGTTGTATTCTGTATTTTAATAGAATGCAGCTTACGTTAATTCACTGCCAGTCTAGACTTTCCAATAAAAAGTATGAAACACTTATTGTTTCCCCTGGGGAAAGAAAAAAAAAAGGTAGAAAAAATCCCCTTGAGAAACCCCAAGCAGAAGAGCCTTCATACAATGCAGACTAGGTAATTAGATAATTGTAAGCCACCATGTTCAGAGGAACAACAGTAAAAGACTCAGTTTGGAGGAATCTTTTCTACAGTATATTGTAGAAGGGTTATGCTTACATGCAGAATAAATTGCCCACATTTCTTACTGGTAGTTGGTTTGTGTTCTAGGCATTTAAGTGAACTCTTGAATACTCCCTAGTGGTAGATCTTACCACAGGCCTCTCATTTCAGATGAAGGGAGGAGAATCCTAAAAACCTTTAAATTAAACTCCTCACCTTTTGCATAACATTTAAGATGAGTTCAAAACAAAATTACTTTGATGCCCTATGTGGATTGCAAGTAGTCTTTTATGATCAGCTAACAAGAGGACGTACAGGACTAAAAAATGGTAAGAGCTCAAACTCCAGAGCTTCCCTGAACAGCTTGGGTTGCGTCGCTTGCAAATTTTGGTTCTCCAGTGCAGTGAAGATGGCTGTATGGGAAGTAGCAGTTCTTCTTTTCCTGCTTTGTTTTTTTAATTTTTATTTCTCTTTCATGACCCTAAAATCCCCTTTTTCCCCTCTCCTTCTGCCTGTTCTGTCTTTTTGAGTTTCTTTAATTATTTTATTTAATTTTAGTTATTCCCTTTATGTTTTAGTTGGTATTTTGTTTTTCCTCTTTTTTCCCCTGTCTGCTCTATTCTCTTTTGTTGTACAACTAGAATATACTCAGTATTCATGCCCACATGACCTTTTAGGTAACACTGGAGTCATATATTTGTATGTACACCTTTGTATATACAAACACATTGAAGAACAAAGTTCACCTGTGTGTTGAAATAAACTTCATGCATTAAGTATTGCGAAGAAGAGTTAAAAAGTATTATTTGGTGTTGGTCTGTGAATTAGATTCAAACTGAAAGGATTGAGAATGCTTAATCTTAGTTGGTTCTCCCTGCAGCTGGCTCTGAGATGAAGGCACTGCAGCACATTATGTTCCATTGAACAGTAAATAACTTGGGAGAGTGGGTGGTGGCTGCTGATTTGTGTGTAGCCCTTTCACACACAGGAATGTGGGAGAACTGTGCAGTGATAAGTCACTGTCTATTCTGCTTCATAAGTGCACAAAGATTGACCCTGGGGTAGCTTTTTATGAGTGGTTGGAGACTGTGTGTACCATGGGGACAAGACATCAGCTGTCCAACTGTAAAGACAGTCAGCACTATTTTGTTGTGTAGCCAGTGTCTCCTGGTTGAGATAAACAGTCAGCATAGCTGGTTATTAGTTATAAATACATCTCACTAAATACTGGTAGGAGATACATGCACTCTCCTTCAAGTGAAGAATATATTCATCCAGGTGAAATTTGTTTGTTGGACAAAATACCTAATATTTTGATGTTCTGAATTGCTGCATGATGCTAGAAATCTGCTGTTGTGGTTTAGTGATTTTGCGGCGTTGCAGCTGTTCTTGCTATTCAGTACTGGGGAGGATTCCAGTATGTACTGGTATTAAACCATCAAATGATCTCATTATTTTTAAAATTCCAATAACAGCAGAAGTCTGTAGGGACTGTAGGTTTTTTAGAAGACTTTTTGGATGTGTAGTTTTTCTTTTTTTAAGAATGCATGTACTTTCATTTTTTCCACCCAAATGCTTGGCAGTCCGGAAGCACTTTGGTTCAAGCTGAACATTATAGTTAATGGGACGTTCTCTTTTTAAATTTATTTCTGGTTGAATTTATTTTTCAAAAATCAGAGATACATTGCGTATAAAGTCATAGGAGGCTGGCTTTTGAAATTTATGACCCGAAGGATGTTTGTATTTGTTCATGCTGCAGGTTAGAATTGAGCAGGTGATTGTTGCTGAGCCAGGAGCAGTTTTACTGTACAAGATTTCTAATCTGCTCAAGTTCTACCACCATACAATCAGGTATGCAAAATTACAAAGTATGTTAAAAATGCCTTTTTTTCCTAGTCGTTTATGTAGCAATTGATCTGCTAAGAAGAGTACTTTCGTTGCTTAGTTGTTGCTCTGCACTATAACATCAAGAAGAAACACATGTGATATCAAGCAGAAACCATTTACCCATTGCCATTCCTCAGTTCATATCAAAACTGCTTTGGAATATACCATCAGTTTGCCACAATAACTGTTTCTTTATTGTTCTGTGTAGGTTCAAATAGTATACAATAAAACTTTGCAAAACATTTAAGATTACAAAGTCAAGTCCCCTTTGAGAAAATGTTATTAAATGAAATTAGTTTTTTGGTGAGTTTTTTTGGTTGTTTAAAAAATTGTGTTTTGATAACTTTTTTTTCCTAATTATGCACTTCCTTTTCTCACTGTTGAAGATGCACTGATTACCTTCCAACCTTCCAGATGCCACCAGGAATACAGAAACTGGAGAAAAGCCAGAGCTGCTAATTTATATATAATTTATATATTGTGGCATATGTTGTAGCTCATGTTGATTAGAAATAGCAGTAGCAGAATAATCTTTCTCCACAGACCTGGACTGAACTGCTGAGAATTTGAAACATTAATATTACTACTTGAGCTTCTCTGTCTGAAAATAATTTAGAGGTTGAGCAGACTGGGATAAGTGGTTCTTGGACATCTCCCGCCTTATTTAAAATCCTCAGTTGTGATGGCAGGTCTATAGTAGAATACATATGAGACCTATTGCTAATTTTATTGTCCAAAAATCCTGAAAGATTTTGGTGTAGTTTTTCTCTAAAGTTAGTGTTTCCCCACGGTTATAAAGCTTTATGCAATAGAAAATGTGATGTTAAAATGGAAGGTCTTAGGCAGTCTTGTATGTTGGTTTCTGTCTTGCTCACAACACTATGTTTAAAGACCAGTAAAGTACCTTCTATCAACTGGATAATTTCCTCTGTATAGAGAAGGTGCACCTCACTAATGAAGGGAAAAAGCAATTTGAGAAATGACCTATTAAACACAAGATTACAATCTGAAAATCAAGATACAGGTTTAGTCGTGTTATCACACAATGAATTTTCACTGCCAGTTTGTAGCTTAAAAGTGCAATTCCTATAGACAGAGGAAGGGTGTATCTGTGAGAGGAGCATAGTCCTGTAGTGCCATGTAAGGGTTATGTGGTGTCTGTGCTAAGTGTGATAGTTTAACACTTGGAACAGCAAGGCATGAATTCTTACATTTTTGGAGATGCCTAGAGAGAGAGGTAATGCTATCCCTGACAGGCAGTATGGTAGAATATTGTTAACCCTTTCGGTTACATAATTTGTTTTCTATAACAGAAGTAGATTTATAGCAAGTTTGATAGCCTGTATTTGATATCTGCTAATGACGTACTTGATGATGCTTGTTCTCACACTCAGCTTATCTCTCAGCCATTATGGAGAACTGTTCCCTGCAATTATTTGCTCTAAATTTTCAACTTCAAAAATAATCTTATTTGAAATGATGTTTAACTATCTGACTATTGTGTTGTTCCCCCTTTAGATTCATTAAATTATCTTAATTTTGCTTTCAGTGGTATTGTAGGAAACAGTGCAGCCACACTGTTGACAACAATTGAAGAAATGCATTTGTTGAGCAAGAAAATATTCTTTAATAGCCTGAGTCTTCACGCAAGTAAACTCATGGACAAGGTTTGTTTCAAAACTGTACAGCTTTCATGTTTCAAAACACGCTTCCGTTTCCCTTTTGTCTAGTAAGATTACTAGGTAAATAGCTGATTTATGTGCCAGCTTTTCCTACAGTTGAAGTCTTGTATTCAATATTTTAGTTATGGAACTACATTACAAAGTTGCTGTTTATAGTTTAATTCTAATAATAGTGGGGAGTATGCAGATACATGGCTAAAATCCTGCTGTTAGCAGTATTTGTTTGCTAAGCAATTTAAATATTTTTAAAATCTACAAGAAGCAATAAAATTAGGAAATTTTCTTAAGTGCGATAGAGCGAAGTCAGGTGATACAGCTAGATACTTTATATTAATGCGTCATCAGATCGGTAGTAGATTGTGCATCATTCCTTTTTTGAAGTTGCAAGGTATATCCCAAAATGATAAGCTAAGTAAAAACAAAATTTGGGCTTTTCTGTCTATTATCAAAATAGTTTTGCCACATGAACATTGCTGTAACATTTGTTAAAGGAATTTCTAAATTATTTAACCTACAAAAAAATGGAAAAAATACATTGTTTTCCATGAGCTATTCTTTGTGCAAGGACTTGTAATTTGCTGACCACTCAGTCAGGTTTTCTGAGTTTTGTCAGTATTGTTCTGTGGTCCCAAACAAGTTGTCTCATTCAACACAACCTGTCTGGTCCTAATTTCCTATCTTTCTGCAGGGACTGGGGAATGACTTTCTCAAAGAAGCAGTTGTTCCTCCTCTTCTCTCCCAGATATCCCAGTGACTCCTTTCAGTGGTTTTTTGTTCATTGAGTTACTCCTTAGCTTCTGCCACCCACCGTCCATTCTACTAAAGTTCACTTAATGCATTATTGCTGTCGGATATTTCCATCTGAATGTGGTGTCATATCAATAATGGTTCCTTTGCTGTTAATGCTTCTTCAAGGATCAGCTAAAGCTGAGTTCCTAAAACGTGCAATGGACAAGGACAAGATGAATTTGCCAAAAACCATTTTATTTCCTAATGTGTAAGCTAAAATATCTGTGTATGTCTTCCTTACATGAAAAGAAATCAGTGATGGACCTTAGCAAAAATGTATGACTGCTTTTTGCTTACAAAGTGCTTAAGGAAAGAAATTTTCTTGGCTTGTAAACATCTCTATATTCATCACTTTTCCATTTATTTATCCTTTTGGGTATTACATCTGTACTCAAACAGGATTCAGCATGATTTTCCTACTCATGTAAATCACAGTCTTTGTGTTTTTGTTTTGAGCAATACGCTGTTTTCAGTTTGGAAATGTGTAAAATTCAGAAGAAGAAGGATAAAGGAATTAATGATCCCCTAGTTCATAGTGTGTGTTCTTTCTATTGTTGCTGTGGGAAGGTTGTGTAGTCCTCTATGCCCTCTTAGTTCCCCTTCCCTCAGCCCCCACTCTGGATGTAACCGGTTCTAGATGCTGTTGTTGTTTTATAAAGTAGTCAAATTTGCTTTTACTGGCCTTAAATGAAGGCAGTGATTGCACTGACACCTTCAATGGTGTTTTATTACAAGTAATGAATGGCATACCGAGCCTACCATGTAATGGGAAAATATCATAATATTGCTCTTTCTCATAAACACATTTATAAATTAAGTCTGAAACACTGACAATATTACGTTGCCGATGTGCCCTATGAAGATCTTTCCTCAGAACATAATTGAGGTCAAAAGCTTATAGAGATTTAGAGGACTGTTAGATATATGGGTAACAAAGGCTTCCACAATTATTTATTAATCTGCTTCAGGAGTTAACAATGAGGTAACTCTATGTCTGAGAAGAAATCTTACTGTTCTAATGTGTAGTTCTTGCAACTGAGTTTTAGATAGTCCTCTGTAGCACCTTATATAATTGCCCTTTGTGAGTGGATTACTGAATTGATAGTATGATGTCTTATCTCTTTATGACTGAAATTAGTTTTCCTTCATAAAAAATACAAAATTTATAGGCTGATTACACTCAAACATTAGTTTCCATGTGATAAAGACCTTTTTTATCATAAATTTAATTCTCTTGTTCCTTAGTTTTTTTGTGTGTTAGTGTACAGATAAGCAGGTTTTATGCCTTTTCATTTGTCTTTGTAAATTTAGTAGTGAATGTCATAATGCCTTTACATTTTGAGGAAACTGAAGGTTGCTTTTTACCATCCTTTTTTTTTAATGTGTGCTCAGACTAAAATTGTGTCTATTTATCAGTAGGATTTTCTTCACATCACAACCTTTTTACCAGCTTTTTGCTAGCTATGTATGCACTGCAACTGCTTCCAGATTTTTATATTTTTTTTCCAGAGAAGATTAAACCCCTGGAAGATGGACTCTTTGTGCTTACATAGGTGACTGCAAAGGCTTCATTACTGTTTCTGCTGTGCAGATAGAGAATATTCACTGGGAAAATTAGTAAATTACTTTTAACTTGAAAAATTTGGAAATTGTGGTTTCTTATTTCAATTTAGATTATGCATCTTAAGGCATTGGTAAACGTGTTTCAAAGAATATCATCTGTCCAATGCTTTGATTAAAATATGATTCTTAAGGCAATTTGAATAACTTTGGAATTAGATTAAAATGCAACTGGGATGTTCTTAAGTAAAAATACTTTTATTTCTATAGATTTAAGTGCTTCTTCTGTTTAGATTATTGGAAAGTGGTGAATAGCCTTTGTCAGGTAGACAATTTTAACATCAGTATTTGCTCACTATAATCTGTTGTTGATGATAATTTGCTTTTTTAATATCTACATTCTGTCTAGTAGTTGATAGACCAGAATATGATTTAAGCAAAACTTTTACTTAAGTATAGCTAGTTGGGAACATTTTTTAGACAAAGCAAGTTTCATTAAATATGCTAACTCCTCAAGATCCCATCCTTAGGATGTAGACAAATGACAGAATGGTAATTTGATGTCCTCATCACCACAGACAATTTAATTCCCTAGATTATTGATTATCCTGAGTTGAGCATTGCCTTCAATTTGCCTGGGATTTAATTTCTAAAGCACAATGGGAAACTGAGACTTCAGGCTGTTCTTTCTAGGACAAGAAAATAGCTTCCTCTTCATATCTATTTTTGAGAAGAGTCCCATATTACATAAGGAGTGTCACAAGAGTGGAGGTGTATGGAAGCTTTTAGGCAGTCTTAGATCAGGATTCTCCCTCTTGGTTGTCAAGCCATCGGTGTAAATGATAGAGGGAAATCCCTGGTTACTTCAGAATACTTACTGGTTTGCCCAGGAGCACTTTGCTATGAACTTTTTTCCCATTACATAAGAAGATCTCAAGCATTCTGGTTGATATCTGAAAATAAAATAGTCAGCAGCTCTCAACTTCAAACTATTTGTTCTGAGAAAGCTTTTTTTATGGTGTTCTCATTCAGACTTCACGTAGCTCTGTTCGAGCTGAAAATCCATGTGACAGAAATATTCAGCAGACTGCTGGCAAGTAAGTCCATTGTTATCAAAGAAAGGCAGTACACAAGGGAGTCTCTTTGGTTCTGACACTTCTTGCAACCTGTCACGAAGCTTGGTAACAGAGTTGTTGCAAAACCAATTTGCTTTTAGGGTTTAAAATGCCATTCACAACTTTGAGATTCTTGAGCTGCTATAGAGCTCATCCATTGACATTGACATTGGTGAAGCTGTGCCTCACCAGCCACCTCCTGTGTCACTGAAGGTTTGGTGCATCAGCTCTTACTGCAGATGCTGTCTGTCCTTTGCCATGTTGGCTCTTACCCTTCAGAGGCTACTTTCTAGCTCTGGTAGCAATTGATTTGTTCTGGTTCTTGGTTGAACTAGAATGTTTGTTAGCCAGTATTGGTGTCCTTATACTGAAAACAATGTGTTTGTATTTGTTGCCTTTTAGCTTTTTTGGACCCAGCCATGGGTCTACCAACTGTGCTAGTAAAGTGGATCAGGATTATCATTACAATCCTCATGTATCCTTTTACATATTTCTTTTCAGTCTGTGCTTATAAATCAAATGTTTAGGAATTCAGGATTCTGCTTATGTTACTCATTGTCTGGACCTAAGAACAGCTCATTACAGATGCCCATTTTACAGATGATTATAAATCCAGGAAAAAATAGTGAATGAAAATAATTGTCAGAACAATAGAAACTGTTCAAATGAAACTGGGAGTGAAGTTCAAAGTACCTAATGGACTGGAGTGGATGGACTGCTCTTTCAGTCCTGTCAATATGGGAGTTGTTTAATATCATGAGTCCATTGGTGAGGCATTTTAACAAGTGTGTTAGACTAACCAATGTCAGCATGTTTTATTGCACCAGCTGTTAAATTAGGAGAGTGGGAATTTTCAAGCCCATGTCCTTTCTCTGGCTTCACTAGTGTTCCAGAACAATTATTAAAGGAAAGAATAATTGTGAACATTTAATAAAATGAAATGAGAGTTATCATAAGGGCACTAGAGAAAGATTGTGCCAAACTCCAGTCATCTGCTGTCTGAGCTGTTAAAAGACTATTAGTAGAGTATCCCAAGTTAAGTTTTGGGATTATTATTCCTTAATGCTGTTCTTTTCAGAGTAGATGTATGCAAATTACATGCTGTGATTGCATTTAAGTTTACCAGTGAGAGGATACTAAAACGTTGCATGGGAATAATTGTAAACTTGTCTTTCATAATTTGCTACCTGCCAGAATGAAACCTGTTAGGTTTCTGGGAAGTCACATATGGGGCAGATTGAATAAGACTGATTATCGTTGTGATCTGAATGCTGTTGTGCTTTTAAATGGATCCATGTGAACAAAGCAAAACTAGTTATCTTTTCTTCCAAGACCAACTTGATAGCTGAAAAGACAAGCATGTCCTTAGGCATTCTATTTTGTTGACCTCTGTAGGATCCTAATAGGACCAGAAAATCTTAAGACAGCTTCTCTGGTAGACATGCACTCAGGTGTCTTGGAGTGCTGGTGAATTTTGTCCCAGCTGAGGAGAATGGACTTCTGCAGTTGATGCTCCGCAGTGTTAACTGACAGCATGAAAAATTCATAACATTTTTACAGGGTTCCACTCTGTAGTGCTTTAGATCCAGACCCTGCCAGTGGGGGTTTTTAAGAGGCTGTATTTAAAGCTGATTAGGCTCTTATAAAAGCCACTAACCTTCCATTTGTTACTCGTAAATACGGCTTTCTCTGTGGAGTTCTGTGTTTTAAATTACCATCTTGTTTTATTTGGTAGTAGTATCACAGAATTAAAGAATGAGTGAGTTCAGCAGGAAGCTCTAGAAACCATCTAGTCCAACCATTTTGCTCAAGACAGAGTGTCAGCCAAAGCAGGTTGCCCAGGACTTGCTCCAGCTGGCATGTTGATGTTACCAAGGATAGAGACTTCATAACCTCACTGGGCAACTGTCTCCAGTGCTTGACTAACCTCACAGTAAAAAATTGTTTTCTTGTGTCTTAATCTGTGCCCATTGCCTCTTGACCTGTTACTGGACACTGCTGAGAAGAGTCTGGCTCCGTCTTCATCCCTCACTTCACATATTTATACACATTTACAACATCCGCTCTGAGCCTTCTCTTCTCCAGGCAGAACGCAGCCTCTCCTTGTGTAGGAGGTATTCCATTCCCTTCATGAACATTGTGACTATTAACTTTCTAATGTCCGAGTAGCATAGTATATAAAGTTCTGATTGACTGTACAGGATTTTCAGAATAAAATTTGCCCTTTTTAAAAAGTAACCTTTTTTGTAAATGAGGAAGGGAAACAACATACATGCACACTCCTCTTGTTGTTAATACTGCCTTTTTTCTGTATTTTCCTTTGCTATTTGTAAAATTCTATAAGACATCCTTTGAGCTACTTGCTCTCATAGACAGAGAAACCTGCTATGGATGTTATGTTTGGAGGAAGATTACTGGCTTAGTATCTGCACCCCACTAATTAATATGCAGAAAAGGAGATACAAATTTTTGTACTGAAGCTTATGTACAACTTTTAGTATCCATTTCAGAATTCATTTCAGTTTTGTATACTGAATTTTTAAAATGGGTAATTTCTTGGGTTTTTTAAAATGCTGAAAAGCTGTTTGGCATCATGACTGTATGACTGAACTGGTAGTTAAAACCTATTAGATACTTAACACTGTGTTAGAGTATGTTTTAATGCAGTTGAACTCACTGCAGCGGAACTTCCCTAACCATGTTTTAGTTGGCTGCTGTCTAGCTTGCATCTGAAAGAGGTACTTCAAAAGTAGAACTCAGGATGTATTTGAAACCTATTTTTCTGAAAATAGAGTCAATTATAATGATCTCTTAGTGCATGTAAAACATTCAGGGCATCAATTTTTTTTTTTTATTAGAATAGTGATTAGTGCTCATGAATTGGAGTCTGTAGGCTCCTCTATAAATTTGAAGTGTCTGCTTTTAAATTTTCTTTTTTAATTTTGAAAAAACAGCCCTTATTTTGTATTCATGTGTCAAAAGTTAGAATTTTCAAAATTAATATAGCACTACTTTGATTCTCCTTCCACTTACTGAGAATTTTGTCTCTGTTGCAGTAGTCAGGAATTTCAGGGTAACCCAAATAAAATCTAGTGATCTAAATCTTTTTTCCTTGGCATATTTTCTTCCATGATATTGTTCCTTGCTCTTTCCTAGAAGACAGTGGACTGTGAAGGAACAGACTAAGTGAAAGATGAAGCTAATTTAAGAGCTTCTGAGCACTAGCTACTTCTGGAGACAAAAATGCTGTGCAAATCAGCCTGAAATTATCATTGCCATGATCTATGTGTGTGTTGGAAGTGAAAACTCCATCAAACTCTAGTCTCAAAGTAACACCAAAATATCCCTGAACACGGACCAGTTCAAGTCTGAGAACGATGTGTTCAGGACACAATCAATACCCCTAATAATAACAAGAAGAGACAAGAAGAAAGTCATTCAGCGCTGTAAATTTCAGTAAACTTTACTGCTGATCAGCACTAAGTGCCTCTTTTTGAATTACTGTTACTTCATTGTTAGAATATTTGTTTCACGCTTTCAAGACCGCTTGGGCTCAACAACTGTTCTCTGAAACTATTAGATTTCCATTAGTTCCTTGAGTTCAGTATACTCTCTTGGAAACTGAGAATAGAGGAATACTTTATATTCAGAAGGATGAAAAAAGTTTTCTTTAAATCTGTTGTGGTAACAGTGTGGGGACAAGTGTGGTATCTCAAATGTTTCAAAACACAAAATATGAAAGTTCGGCCTGGTTTCAAAGAGAGAGAATTGGTTTTTTTCTGTCTCTGCTGGCATGTTCACCAGATTCATTTTCAGAAGGCTCTGCTTTGTTGTGCTTTCCTTCTTGGTTCATCAGCCTCTGCCACTTGGATTTTATTTTTTTTTTAACTTGAAGATTCAGACACCCATATTACTATGCTATTCATCAGTATTTCTCATTTGGGAAGTTATGGAACATGTTGCCCATGACTTGGAGTCATCCAAAGCTGCTGCCTTTTCTTTTGAGCTGAAGTCTTACGAGCACTGCAGAAGAGCACCCTGCATTGCTCTGCTGTGGCCAGACACCTTGACTGAGACACATGGGCCAGTCCCATGCAAACTTACTTTTCCTTTTCCCTACCTCCTTCTGGAGAGATTATGCCTTTAAGTCTTAGCTTACTGTGTATTGCTGAGGGTCTCCTTACTCCCACATGATCCAGCCACATCTGTGTTTGCCCTTGAATGGGCAGAAGAGAGGAAGATGGGAAGTCGATTGTTGGCAGAAGGAAATGAGGTTGTAGTAAGGATTTGGAGGCAGCAGGAAGCCAGTTTGAGGCAGCATTGGAGACAAAAACATGCAGCTATGTTTGGAGTGGAACCTAAGAAATGTGTGTTGGGAAAAAGAGGTGCTAGATTTTATATAAAAGTTTTATTAAGTGTTTAATGAGTATTTGCCTGTTACAAAGAAAGGGCTAAAGTATATAAGCCAGGGTTAAAAATAGCACAGAATTTCAGTCCATTTCAGGGGGTCCAATTTTCATAATTTGACTTGGAAAGTATATTTTTTCTCTAATATACACAACTGTCCTTCTTTGTTTTTTAAATATCTGCATTACTTGCTTCTTAGCTTTAGTGTAAGCCTGCGTTCAGTTTGTGCAGTCTCATTGCAGCTTGTGTCTAGTTTATTTGTGTACTGACAATTTAAGTACAAGCTTGCTGGTGATTAGGACTGTTGCATTTGTGACAGCAGCTCTCATACTCAGCATCACAGGGGCTGTGCAGCCTTGTCAAGAACTGCTCCAGTATGGCTCTCATCTCCCAGAGCTGTGCCTGCACTGGTTTCTGAAGTGTTTACAGGAGGTCCTGCTCAAAGTGAACTCAGTGGTGCCAACAAGGTGGCTACTCTTTGACACCTAATCTAGTAAATGTATTTTTTTTCGCTACCAAAACCAGAGTGTTTGGGTTTCTCCAGATGGTAAAATAGGCATAGTCTGAATCAAAGGAGAAATTCAGTGTTGCTTGTTTGGAACTGAATGAGGTGGTTATGCTCAAAGTTGCAGGCAGTTATTGTCTGAAATGTGCTAGATTTGTCCAGTGTGAAATTAAAAGTTCTTCTCTGCATACCTGTATTTTGTTATTAGCTGATTGCATTTGTGCTAACAGACTGGATGGTGTTTGCTGTAAATGAAATTAATAAAAAACCCCACAAACAGATAATCTTGTTCTTCAGGTTGAGCTCCCACCTCCTGATCTTGGCCCAAGCTCTGCTCTAAATCAGACACTTAACTTGCTACGGGAGGTTCTTGCATCTCATGACTCATCTGTTATTCCACTGGATGCCCGTCAGGCTGACTTTGTGCAGGTACAAGAATGTTTGACTGCTTTATGTGTGTGAAGAGGAGGGAGAGGAACAAAAAAAGAATGTGTAAGTTAGTTTCAAAAGATAGATGGAACATTAATCTTTTTGTCTGGTCCCATTTTGGAGCTCTCTATCAAACCAGAGTTTGTAATGTGAATAAGAGAGTGACTAACGAAATGGGTAATTACAGTAGAGTATGGAGTGCTACTCTTAACACAGTATCTAAATTCTGTTATCCGATTACTACTCCATTAAGTAAATACACCCTCAAGATTGCACAATTACCAATTATCTATTCTGGGTTATTCTTCCTCCTGCTAGGCTGGAATCTGTTCTTCTCAGGTTTTTATACTTTCCCCATCACTGTGGTAGGTGATCACCTGCTGACAAATCCAGTAGAAAATTGCTTTCACAGTTGGAAGCTCTCATTCCTCTTTATTCTACTTTGGGGAATAAATACATGATAGAGACAGAATGAGGTTATAAGCCTCCTGTGTCATGATTTCCTCCCTCCCCTCCCCCTTTTCTGTGTGTTTGCTGTTTTAGGTTCTGTCTTGTGTGCTAGATCCGTTGTTACAGATGTGTACCATGTCTGCTAGTAATTTGGGCACAGCTGATATGGCAACCTTCATGGTAAATTCACTTTACATGATGAAGACTACTTTGGCTCTCTTTGAATTCACTGACAAACGTCTAGAAATGTTGCAGTTTCAGGTAAGCTTTAGCAGCCCCAAAAGAAAATGAACTTATTACTTACTGATTTTTGCACGCTGTAAGTTGTGATGTGAACATATTTATCTTAAAATCAACCCAAAGCCACATTATCAAAACTGGGCAAAGGGGATAAGAGGGCTTATCAGAGACCATGAGCAGATAGCATTTCATTTTAAACAGATAAAAAATGATTAAAAGACTTGGTTTTGTTTGGTTTAGTTGCAGATAAACCCAGACCAGTGAACGTTTTCATTATCCTAATCATTCTAATATTTATCTGCAAACTGTATGAGAAGAAATGGAAATTGAAAGCTCACTCAAATGGCTGACTGTATTCTATCATATAGTACTAGATCATCATCTGTGTTGTACTAGAATATCATGCAACTGAAGTTACTGCTTCAGTCCTGCTTTCTGCCTCTCTTTTCTCATTTCTTTAGTTTCCCCTCCCATCCTGGGATAGTAGTTTGTATGTGGTAAAATTTTGAAATGGAAGTGAAAATTTAGAAACTGTTGACTTACAAAAACTTGGACACTGTCCATTTATATTTTGCTACATGAATATGTGTGCAGTACATCTCAGGAGAACTTCTGGAGCTGGGGGACTTGAAAAAAAGTCACAACTTCTTATTTGTAGGGATCAGCAAGGATTGGCTGTGAGCCATTTTTCACTTTCTATTCCTAATCAGAATTTCTAGCACCATTTAGCTCTGAAACAAACAGACAACCTCACCAAACTGTCTGGGGTATTTCTAATTTCTTTTATCAGAGTTTCTTTCACAGTAAATGTTGCAATTGATTTATTCTTCAGAAAAGCAGTACAGCTGAAGCTTACACATTTAATACCATTTACTTTCTTCAAACATTTTACAAATACAGGAACAGACTGAAAAAAACCTTTAAGATTATACATAAGTAGGTTATGCGGGTGGAGTTAGAATGGTATTATTTAACAGGAGAAACATTTTTCATAGAAAAAGAACTCACTAAGACAGTTAAAAACTCCAAATTGAAATATTAAGATTTCCCTCCTGATTTAAAAAGGAAAGTGTGTTCATCTAAACAATTTTTGGAAGTAAAAAGGTGAACTCTTTAAGTATCAGACAAAGGAGTCTTACATTTTACTAAACTTTAATGTATTATAATTTTTTTTCTTTGCTTTAGGATTGGAAGAAAAAAATATTGTGGGGTAGTTATCTGTAAAAATGAAGTAATAATGCATATATACCCAAATGTCTTTCTGAGGCTGCTCAAGCTGAAAAATGATTGCTGCTGCTGTGACTGGATTTAGGGATTAGGTTTTCATGCAAAGTAAAGATTATATTAAGAATGTAAAATACTCTTACACGTTGTTTCATATGGAGATAAATGAAACAAAATGGATAACTGTAATTTCATTGTCTATTGTTCTTTCAGCTGACTTTTAAAAAATATATGTGTTTATCATTATTGAATTTAAAATCAATTCTGTGTATGATCTAGTTTCAGTTTTATTTTCCTTATGAAAGACTGTCTCTTGTTTCTTGTAAAACTGCCGTGTTATTGTCAGTATTTTCAATAAGAGTTGAATGATTTTTATCACATAATTTCAAAGAATTATAGCAAAATAAAATTATATAGGAATTTTAAGATCAAGGCTATAATCTTCATTTTTGGTGCTGTTGTATTTACAAATACAGAAAAGAAATAGTTTCTTTTATTAGTCAGACATGAAAGAATTCTCTGCATTTTTATTATTGGTTCCTTGTAATATCAAAGATGTAAATGGATAAAATAATTATGCTGCACGTATTTGTAGTATTTCCTTGTTTGTTGATCACTCTCTTTATTTGTGTTTTTCTTCTTATTTGTGTTTCTTTTAACCCCAGAACTTGTTATATTTAATATTCTCACACACTCTTTATAAATACCTTATGCTTAACATTTCAGATTGAAGCTCATTTAGATACACTCATAAATGAGCAAGCTTCCTATGTGCTAACGAGGGCTGGTCTGAGTTACATTTATAATGCTCTGCAGCAACACAAACCAGAACAGGTGAGCTTACACAATTTACATGTTATGGGGGTACCACACACTTGCCAATTAGTAGAATTTTGGCACTAATGTTTTTGCAAATTAAGCTTCCTCTGAAAGCAAAGGTTCTTTAATGCCTGTTGTTTTTTCGCCTGGAACCAGGACTATTTAGACAAAAAGGCACCTTGCAACTCCAGATTCCCACTGCACTGTGTGTTCAGCAGGCCTAGCAGGGTTGGTGTGCAGCTTGTCTGGTATACACTGGGTGTCTATATTAGCACTTCCATGGTACCTAGGACATATTAGACCTGCTGTGTATGTACATAGCATACAGCTTCTTCCTTGCTTCCTGTGGCACCACACATAGAGTCCATAGATAGCTGCATGCATTTGGTAATTGCTGCTTTATTCCTTCTGTGGAAAACTGGCAGATGAGTTTCGTAGTAGTTCAAAATAGTTTCTTCTTTCATCCTTACTTATTGCTGTAGCTATTCTAGTACCAAGACAGTGAGATTCTCAAAGTGAAAACTTGAGATTTCTTAGAGGAGCTGAAAACTGGAATTCAGAGCTCATGCTCTCCCTTTCTTGTGAAGCAGAGTTGCAATGTGGTAGGTGTTAATACAGCCCTTCTTCCCTTCAGCTGTGACTGTGTCCTTTTGTGATCTTTTGTAGAAGTGAAAAACAGTGTTTTCTGGAGAAAGCAGAACTCTATTGGAGAGCTTGATGTTGTTTCTTCAGCTAATAATTTTGCATAAAGTGCCCAAACTCAACAGATTTTTATGTCTAAAGATGAATAAATAAATGTATAAATAATCTGATTAATACCTCGACTTAGTTTTCTATTCATGAGCCTATCTTCTGTTTTAAAGTCAATTTCAAGTCGACTAGGGCAGGTTGTTAATGGGATGTAGCAATTTTCATTTCTATCTGTACAGCTGCCTGGCTGCAGAGGTGATGCTGTCACAAAATTTGCCAGGGGGTTAAGCAACATTTGGTATTGTGCTGCCATACCAGCACCGAAGGTTTACTGGGAAGCAGGTCTGAATTCTTCAGGATCCAAGAACAGATAGAGCAACGTTGTTGTCTCTTAAGTCTGGAATACCATGGGGATGTAGCCAGTTTGCAGTTCAGTTTTTATTCTAGACCTCGTGGAAGGCTAGTTCTGGCTTTATTTAATGGTGAAGAAGGAAGAAAAGGATTTGAAAGGACATACTAAGAATTTCGTATTCTCAGCTTTTAATTTAAGGGACTGGTGGAATACGAATGACCTGTTAACATCATTTCAGTACTGAAATGGTGATACAGTTTTCAAACATTTAAGATCCTGTAGCAGGACCAAATAAAAATTAACTACTGAATCAATTGTAGACTTTATTATTTATCTTTTTCTATATGCTAGTATGACCTTTTTTTATCCCTCTGTTTGATTACTGATTCTTAGGGTCCTCTTTCAAATTTGTCAAGTATGGATTCCGTGTCCCTGAAGGTTGCAATGGTAAGCATTTTTAACTTTCATGTTATGGTGGTGACGCTGTGACATGGTAAAGAATACTGTTAATTATGTGATTAGAAGATATTCATCTGTAGTAGAAGATATTCATCTAATCAGTGCTACTCTTTAAGAATAGCTAAATTACGTGTCTGGGAATACTTTCTTCGTTTGTAGTAGTTTGGCCACTTGAAGTAATAAATACATAAATTATTTCTGAAGGGGTAGTAATAGAATATTAGTTTCTAAGCCTTGAGAAGCAGAACTTTACTTATAAGAATACTGTCCCATGAGTCATCTTAAATTGCTAAAAGCAAATACTTAGCTCTAATTAGTTTTAATCACCAAAGTTTCTTTTTTTTTTTTTGCCTCTGTGCTTTGAAATATAGGTTCTGCTATCATTTGTAATCTTAGTCCTAAGGCTTTGATTTTATGCAAATAGTTCAGCTTTACTCAGAAGTTAGATTCTGGGTGTATATCACAGTTACGTTTTTTTTAAGTTGAAAGCTACAATATATTTTAAAGCAAATTATCAGCTGATACTTTTTCTTAGAGTGTGTGAAGGCTATTTTGCATAGAGATAGCAATATCACAGTTCAGTAGGCAATAATATATAATCTGTCACTCATCTTGCTTAGCCAAGTTTAGCTTTTTTCTAAAAGTTTAACTGTAAAGGCCTGCTCATACAGCAGTATATGTATACACCCATGGAGAAAAAGGGGGTTTTAAATGGTATT
This sequence comes from Orthonyx spaldingii, assembly GCA_013397795.1. Taxonomy (NCBI): domain Eukaryota; kingdom Metazoa; phylum Chordata; class Aves; order Passeriformes; family Orthonychidae; genus Orthonyx; species Orthonyx spaldingii. The sequence goes on along the minus strand of VZTJ01004177.1, from coordinate 22,362 downwards.
TTAAAAAACTTGTATGTTGAATCCATCCCAGTTATGGTAGTGTAGCCCATTTTTTTTCTGTTCAGGATTTAAACCAGCAATTCCCAAGGTGGTTGGATGAACAGACCTCTGGCACAGAACACTCATTGGTTTACTCAGATCAGCATGCCTTCTTATTAAAACTTACGAATTTTGCATGTAAAATATCTTCTATTTATCATGGTCTTGTAGACTAACAACAGATTTAAAGACTGCAGCTTGAGGGCCTTCTCTTTAAATTATATATGTGCAACTCTCTTATCTGTAGTGGTACATAATAATTTCCCTTGCATAGTTAAGAGAAGAATTCAACTGTTTATTTTGTCATTACTTAATATGTGCTTCTGTGAACACACTTTAGCTGGAATGGAACCAAGTATGCTGAAATCAAACCCAGATAAATCCCATCTATCAGCCTAATCTATTGGCTTGTCAGGATTTAAACCAGGGGGGTTCTTGCAGGCAGATTCACTGCCTCCCATATGCTTGAAAGTTTTCCAGGTCCCAGCCTTTTAAGTTGTTCGTATGTGCTTGCAAATGTGGTGCTGGTTAAGTCTGTATCTCACTCCGTGGAAGCTCCCTTGCTTTCCAAACAAGGGCAGAAGACACCAAAAATTAATTTGTAAGAACTGTGACTTCATTACTCATTTTTGCCTATGTTTTAAATGATGGATGGATTTTAGGGTTTACTAGCTTGATAATATTCATTTGGTGAATGAATGAACAGGAAGGTTGCCATCATTAGATAAACTTATTTGGGGCCTTGTTTTATTGAGTAATTCCAAGGATGGAGATTATGCAGTTTTTTTGGATAATCTGTTCGAGGTTTGATGACATTCCTGATGAGAATTTTTCGTCTCACTATCTAATCAAAATGCTCCTTAATGTAATATGGATTCAGTATTCCTTGTGTTTTCACCTGTGAGAAGACCTGGTTTCATCTTCTCAGTAGTCACCCATTTGACCACACAGTCACAGAATGGTTTGAGTTGGAACGGACCTTAAGGACCATCTTGTTCCAACTTTCCCACTGTAGGAAGGGACACTTTCCACTGGATCATGTTGCTCAAAACCCCATCCACCCTGGCTTTGAACACTCCCAGGGATGGGGCATCCATCATTTTTCTGATCGATTGAAGACAGCAGTAATGTTTTTTATTAGAATCAAAGCACTACTTTTTTTATCACTGTATTCTGTGGGAAAGGAGAAGTAGGGTTAGAAGCAGTTCAAGAAGCCTGAAGTGGGTGATCTGCTCTTTATTTTTCTCAACATAAGCAGTGACTCCCTGCCAGAAAGTAAAAAGAAACACACAAAAAGAATCAAGCGACATGTCTGACTTGGACAGAGTAGATACCTCTCTGAAGCTGTCATGTATTCCCTCTGCACTGAATAGACTCAGTGTGATCTTCAGTGATGTATACTTTCCTGCACCAGCTGCATAGGAAGCTTAGATGGATAATTATGAAATCTGGATTCTTATTATTTGCCCTCCACTCATGTTCCTCAGAGTCAGAAACAAAATTTTGGTGGCAGAGGCTCTGAAGTCAGACATTTGTTTTGGACTGTTACGTTCTATCTTTCATTGTAATCAGAAATGTTTTCAGAAATTTGTGGGTTTGCCTATTTTTGTTGGTAACAAACACAGCAAGGTGTTGATAAGTTGATCTCATATTCTCTTCTCACAGGCTCAGTTTGATCGCTATCTGTCTGCTCCAGATAGTCTGTTAATGTCCCAGCTGAATTTCCTTCTGAGTGCCACTGTGAAGTAAGTACCTTACCTCTGAATTTCTATTATGCTTGAATAATGATCACAAAGATTAATTTGATTAGGTTTCAGTGAATCATGATGAGAATTCAAGTTATCAGCTGTGATGATATTTGCATTGTCCTTCAGGTCACAATTCAATTTGTTCTGACTCTCCTCTTTTTGAGCAAGCAGTGATGAGTATGTAATTCTGTAACTTTCTGAAGTAGTTACTCTTGGTTTAAGAGGCACCATCAAAATGAATTACATTAATCTATTTTGAACATGTTCTGCTGTGTCAGCAGTTTTTTGTCAACTTAGTTGTAAATTGTTTCAGAACTATTTCGTAAGCTTTCCAAAGACAGATGAAATATATAATTCTCCAAGATTTCTTTTATCCCCACTGCTTTTTCAGTTCTAGAATTTTCAACTTTGTTGTCTTCTGCTGTAGAATATTGGCATTCTGTCTCATTGAATATTGTGGTGATATTATTTTACTTTTCACCTAATGTATTTTTTTGGGGGGATTTCTTCTTTGAAGTATGGAAGTAAGAACTTTATTATTTATCTCTTACCTTGTTTTTGAATATAACTGAACCCTAAGGCTAGAGAAAGTGCCATGAATTTCTTTCCAATTAAATGTGAACCACATGAAGACTTTCTGTAGTACCTAAACTCAGAGAATTACATATTGCACTGATCAAAAACTTTTCTTGACATTATTTTTCACATTTCTGTGAAGAATGCAGGTAACAGAATATACCAGAAACTGAGACAAGTGCATCACATTTTACATAATGCAATAGTACTTGGATTTTCATTACTAGTACTTGTCCTCAGTGGGATTGTATTACAGCATCTTGCATTTAAAAAATTACATGTGTTAAGGCAAAAATAATTATCGTTGGGAATTGAATAGGACAGTTCAGTTGAAAGGCACCTACAATGATGAGCTAGTCCAGCTGCCATGTTCTCGTGCTGCATTGCTCAGGTTTTCCTCATCCAAAGACTTCCAGTGTCACACCATACAGGTGGAGCATGACTGGGCACAGAGAATGCTGGTGCTTTTCAACTGGCATTGGGTGTCTCTGCCAGATGTACCATTCCCACAGCTCAGCTGGCAGAGCTGACCCAGTTGTAGGAGAGCTCTACTCTTTGTACAGCTCAGACAGGGTAGCTTGACCAGTAATGTCAGTGAAACATCACAACTTCTGCTTCTCAGTGCCAAGGCATTAAACCTGTATTTTAGCTCTTCACATATTTTTTTAATGTAGGTCTGTTTAAAAAAATTGTAGTGACAGTAAATGTATTTTGAAAGCCTCAACTTTTCATTGCTAACACCGAGGCAATTTTAAGAGGTAGACTCTATGCTACCATAAAGACTCTGGCACAGTTAAGTTGCTTGAACTTAATAATTTCTTCTGTCAGATGAATCAAGATAAACTGGTCAAGTAGGCACTCTTAGCCTTATCCCATTGATAAGCTTTTTAAACCTCTCAGCACATTTTAAGCTGAATTTTTATTATCTTGCAGCAGTGGACAGTTGGGAGGTAAGAGGGAAACCTTGTGTGAGGATGATTGCTATAGCTGCTACAACTCAGCTAACATGCAGAAGTTTATTAACCTGCTATATGTTATAGGTCAGGTTCTGCAGGATTAAAACAAAATAAATAAATCAGTCATCCCGTTAGCCTTTAAACACAAGCAATCCTTCTGAAGTTACAATACCTATTTACAGAGATGCATGCTTGTAGAATCACTGTCTTGATAGTCAATATTTTCAATAGTAAATAAGCCTTGAAAATTCAAAATATTCTCAAAATTCAAGGAAAACATCTAACCAGTGCTATAATTCTAATCTCTGGCTATAGTAGTTGAAATTTTCAGTTTTGAAGACATTTTCCTTGAAATCAGATAATTGAGAACTGTAACCTGTGAAGTCTTTGGTTCTCAGAATCAGACCACATGCTTTTGATGAGGGACCCATGTATTGTACACTCATTGGCAGTATCATTTAAGCTTTGTAACTGTGAAGAACATTCCTTCCAACATTACCAGTGCATGCTCTTGTTTTTCAAATTTCTTCACTCATTTAAAAAGTCTCAAGCTATTTATTCATGTGGTTGTTGGTCTTGAAAAGCTCTTTTCATTTATGTTGGATCACAGAAACTGAATGCTGGAATTACTATTTTTAGAAAGTGCTGCCATTTGTGTTAGTGGTAAATGTATCATGTTGTTATGGCAACTGAAATCCTAATGTACTGATTAATGACACTGACATTATTTGATTGAACAACACGTGATGCTGTTCAGTCCTCTGAATATTTTAACAAACTTTTTTTATTTATTCATTTGGTGCAATAGTTTTACAAAAATTCAGTGTGCAATGCTTTCATAAAAGATTGTCATGTTACAGTAGCTTAATGATCCCAGGCTGAGGTCAGAGACAGTTGTTTTACCTGAACACCCTGAATATATTTCCCTTATAATAGTGGGTTTGGATTTGCTATTATAAGGACAGTCCTTTTTTCAGGTATTCTAATAACCTAGTAATACTGGCAGTTGATGCTGTATATGAAAAAACTGGATACTGTGTGTCAGAATAAAATACAGGTTTAGTCTTCTAATCTGCTTTCTCATAGCTTCTGTCCCTTAATGTTTCCTGTAAAGACAAAGATTTTTGTACTTGATCTTTGAAATTTCTTTAACTTGTCAATTCACAGCTGTTGGTGAATTCAGCCCTGATTTTAGTGGATGCAGTTTTGCTGTCTTTGTTTCTCTGCTGCACATTACAGCAGGGCTGAATCTGGATTTGTGGTTACCTTGGTTTCCTCAGCTTCTGATGGAGTTTCCCTTGCATGGGTTTGGCTGTAAAAGAGTTGTATCTGCTGTTTCTAATAGATAAAAATGCATCTGCAACTGTAAACACCATCACCATGATGATTAAAGTAAACTGATTCAATGGGCAGTGTAAAATAAAATCATTAGGCTGTGTTAAAAAAAATATTAAACTTTCCAGTTAAATTTGGCTATTCAGTCTGTGTGCATTGTTACTCATTTATCTCCAGAAAAATAACAGGACACAGATTTCATAGCCTTGTTGGTAAAACGTTGTGTTTTAAATCTCTGACTATCACTAGTTTTTGTCTGATTATGGAATCAGGTGCTGTCAAAATAAAGCAAATAGAATATATTTGCTAGCAGATGAAAAAAAAAGTGTGTATTTACAAAATACAGTGAGAAGCCAGTGGAGGTAGAAGGTAGATCACTAAGTTTATCAGTCTTGTAAAAGATACCGAGGAGTCCAGGTAGGAAACTAACGTATGCAAATTGAATCCTTCTATTAGTTTTTGCTTGATTGTAGAAAGAAGCTCCTGTCTTGGTTATCAGGTCATATATGTGACTTTATCTGTGTATGATACGACAAGAGAAAGAAGCCTTTTTTGAAAAAAACTTTGAGCCATTTTCACAGTTGAAGTAAAAGGGCTTTTTAGTGTAACTCACACTGATTTGCAATGTGTACTTTTAATGTATGTCTTCAATTCATTGTGTGTAGTACAGTTATATTTCCTACAATTTGCAAATTATGTTGTTTTGTTTCGGTTTTTAGAGAGCAGATAATAAAACAGTCAACAGAACTGGTCTGCAGAGCTTACAGTGAGTTATATGCAGCTGTGATGGATCCTTCAAATGAATACAAGGATCCAGAAACCATCCTACACAGATCTCCTCATCAAGTTCAGGCACTCCTTTCATAGTCTTGCTTCCCCCAGTTTTATCAGAATCCATAATTCTGTATTTCTTGAGTATTTGCATTGAATTATTTTTCTGCTTTGAATTTGGATGTGTAACTGTATAATTAAAATATGTAGGAATGCAGTTTTCTTTAATCTGCTTGGCAGAAGCCTTGTCTTTCCTGTGTCTTTGAATACTTCCAATAGGCCAGAAAATAGAATATAGATTGCAAATTATTTTAATGTAGTTCTCTGATGGAAATGGACCTTGACAATGTGCAATCTCTTTGAAAAAGGAGAAAAGCTTTTTTCCTTGCTGTACATAATCCTTTCAACTACAGGTTTAACCAGTGTCTCTTATGACCTCACTAATATTTTTATTTGCTCTATTGTCTGTTCTCTCACTCTTTTTCTCAGCCTGCCATCAGTAAACACTGATAACTGAAATTCTAATACAACTGATACACTTTGAATGACTCATGCATCACTTTTGCAGCTCATAAATCATTTCAGAGTACTTGATGCCCTTTTGCAAATCCTGTTGATTAAATCTTTGATGCAGAATTCGTGTGGGTTTTTTGCAATCTATTATCTGGTGTTTTCTGTCAGAAAAAGAAATGCTTGAACTACATGCGTGTACATAACCTGGAACTTAATGCTTTAAATTATTTTTATAATTCTGTTTTACTGGAAGGATTTTGGTTTAGTGCAGTTGTTTTCAGTTGGAATCCTTATATCAGGTGAAACTTGCTGATCTCGTAAGGCTGGGACCAGTAACAATGTAGGTTAGGAAAGTGGTTTGCACAGCAGTATGGCCATTCCTCCCTCACATGTACATGATTTTTGTTTTGCTTGTTTATATCTACAGAAAAAGTCCATCTGCTCTAGTACAAGTATTTATTCAGTTCACAATCCACCAAGAGATTTTCGTGGTTCACATGACTTGGGATTTATGTGGGAGAGCTGGAGTACCTAGATGTCCCAGTCTGATGCATAGAAAGCCATAAGTGAAACTTTCATTTCTTTCTCCCTTTGGTGTAAGCTGAAGCTTCTCTGTGTGCAAGCCCTGATAATATAGAGGTATGATTTAGGGGATTTCTGCTTCCAGGAAAAGAGGAAAATAATAAGTAGGATATTTGTTCTTTTTTGGGCCTTGTGATAATTATCTGCAAATTCCTTGAACATAGTTATTTTTAAGGAAAGTATTGTTAAAGAGAAACCTTCAGGAAACAAAAAGTTAAAATGGATTTGTGACTAGGGTTTTTTGTTCAATTGTTTTTAAAGGATAACTTAAACGCTTTTGTTGGAAGCATTTCACTTTTTTTCTTCTCTTTGTTATTGTAGGAGTGCCATAAAGTTATTACAGTTGCCTGAGTTTACTCTCACATTATATGTGGCTTATTTTATGTACATCAGGGGGGAGATGAGCAGTCATATTCATATTGAATAACTTATTTTACTTTTATTAGTAGTAATAGTCACATATAAATACATATGTGGTGGCAGCCAAGTCTGCAGTTTAGTGTATGCTTGCAAAAGAGCAAGACATAAAGAGCAGCAGCATTACATTTTAGCCTCTCATTGCACAAAATGCATTCAGTGAGCTTAGAAAGCAGCTTCTGTGGTAATGCCACAATAAAGCAATAGCTCCTTTTCCAAATGGGAGTCATTTGTTGGTATAGAAAGTGTAAGTGTCCCTGGAGTTCTTGGGCCAGGCATAAATCTTTCTGTAAATATGAATGTTAGATTTATTCTGTTTAAAATCTCTAGACCTATAAGGCAAAAAATTCTAGAAGCTTAGAAAAGCTCTAATGAAAATTACCAGGTAAGGCTCTTTATATTACTCAGATCTTGCATTGCCATAGTGTACATTCAGGCGGCTGTTCATTGTTGTTTAATAATGTTAATATTGCTTAATATGCCTGTAATTATTATCTAATATATGAAAATTACATTAGTTGTGACAAGACTATAAATTAGCTTGAGATGAGCATACTCACAAGAGTGAACTTTTTCCTGAAATAACACTCAACCTCAGTCTCCAATAATCAGTAGTTTGCATGAGGATTAGTAAGAAGTTGCTTCCTATCTTTGATTCCATGTAGAGACTTACTCATGATTTTGTCTTCTCTTGGTAAAAATGCAAAAGCTATACAAGTTGTAATTTAGGAAAATTAAAGTCAATTGCTAATTTTGGTCTGTGCAATTAAAGTTAATGACCAATGGTCACAAATAAGAAAGGACATCAATAAAAACATTTGATTTACTGACTCTGTCTTCCATGTCATTATTTCCTCTTGGTTGCCTTCCTAAGAGTAGGAAGGAAAACGTGATTAGATTATGACCTGCCTTTTCCATCTTGGCATTTCTGACCCTTTTGTTTTACAAATTTCCAGGATCTCCACACTAGGAACCTTGAAGCTGCAGTCCTCTGATTAGCTAGAGGATCCATAAGCATTGCAGTAAATGAAATCACTCTGGGTGTCACTACCTGGCCTGTTTTCAGACCAGTTACTGCAGGTCTGACTTGAGCATTCCATGCCTGAAGAGATGCTCCCCTGGCTGGGTTGAGTCAGTCAGCCCATCTGTTGTTGGTCCCTGTCACTTTTCCTGGAGGGACATGGCCTCGGAGAGGGACTCCCTGCTCCGTGCTGGGCAGCGACTGGGGAAGGGGGGAAAAGAGGGGTTTGCAGACTGCCCAGAGTAGGCAGCACTCCCTGTGTGTAACACCCTGACAGCTCCGTTCTGAGAACAGATGTGTTGTCTGGTACAAAGAGCACTTTCCTGGGAAGTGGGAGAGCTGGGTTCTGGGCCAAAGGAGTTTGGAATCGACATATCCCATCTTCCTGGCGAACACCCAGCCCTCTGACTGTTGTGTAGTGTGAGATGGGGCAGGTCTGTTTCTTCTCTTTTGAATTTAGCAGTTGTGCATAAATCAGTGCAAAATATGGAAGGCAGGAGAATAAGCAAGGAGGAGTTTGGCCCTGTGGCACATATGTGAGGGGTCTCTGAGGCCTTCAAGGTCTGGATCTTCCTCCCTCTGTTACATCAGAACCTTATCTTTGATTCCAGTATATGAGTCCCTGAAACAGAATCAGGTTCCCAGGACTTTTGTCACCCACAGAATATCCAGTGAGCAGGAAGATAACGGAGTTTGGCTTGGGTTGGACCCAAGGTGATTCATCTGCACTGGTGGCAATTCCTATATGTTCGCTCCTACACGTACAATTTTCTCCTTCCTGCTTTATAAATGTGCACACCACTGAGGAAATACAATATAAAAGTTGTTTTAGTTACAGCAAGTGAGCAGCAGCCCAGCTATGGTGACTTTTTGTTTTCTATTACAGGAGAAGAGAAGCTTGCAGAGGTTTGGAAAGGTGATAATCTGTTTGTTTTGCAGTATTTCAGAGTGCTCATCCCTGTTCTCTAAGATTTATGACTCTAGCCCTGCATTTTGTCTGTTAGACTCAGCAGTAATTATTTTTATGAATGTTTTGAAATATGTGTTGAGGGAAAATACTTTCAGAACTGCTAAACTTTTCCATTTGTTTAAAAAGCTGTATCTGTTCTTTGATCCCTTTGCTTGGCTTGCTGAGTCACTTTGTGGGCAACCCAGGGGGTGGGACACTTATAAAATTTTGAAAATTAAACAAAGAGGTTAGGCATATTTCCATGACCAAAACACACCCTCCAGAAAGCAACACAGATATGGGTGTGGGTTTATTTGAAATCCGCTGCCACCTGCTTCTGAGAGAAAATGCAGGAAAAGACATTTGATGATGATGAGGGCACCCATCCAAAACAGCCCGGGTAGGGTTAGATGCTGCAAATGGATGGAAAATTGATGTTATGTTTGAGTAGTTCAGAGAATTTTCAAAAATCATGTAACTCAATATACTGAATTTACTTGTTGAAGATTTCCAGAACCGCTACATCTTTTCCCCACCAGTCTTAAAAACTTTGCAAGCTTAATTTCAAGCCAATCCAGCAACTGCTACACAAATTCTAACCCTGGAATATTTAGAGTCAAATGAGATGCTTTGAGTCACCCAATACATACAAAGCAGTAGTTGAACTCAAGAGTAAATGTGTTTCTTGAAAGAATTTCAAAAAATGGGAAATGAATATAATTTGAACTTGGATATTTGTCATGAGGAGTAGGAGAGGCAATGCCATTCATGTGGCAGGGCAGGTCTCTCCGGTGGTTCCACACAGTAGGAAACCAACTTCAGTTTTTCAGAATCAAACTCCTTGGAAGTTTTTTAAAGGTGCTCATGTGCTGCTGTGCTGTGCTAAGCTGGGTGTTGGCTGCCCAGCGAGGTGGCCGAGATGTGATCCTGTGGGGATGTGCGTGCCTGATGTACGTTGTTACCAAATGCTCAAAAGGTGGGTGAACCTCTTGGCACACAGAGATTTTTTTCCAATATCCTAACTATCTCCATCCTTCAGTAAAGAGCCACTTTGTGCAGAGCTACTGCAGGTCTGCAGTCAACACAAGACACTGCTTCTGGCTTGGTCCTCAATCAACTGTTCATCCACCCGGAGATGGTGCCAGTAGATCTCCAGCAATCTGCAGAATCCTCTGGTGCAAAGCTAAGGAAAGGCAAAGCACAAAGGAGCCCTTTACACCTGAAAATGCACACTTTTGTACGTTACTGTACATATCTTGTGTGCATTAAGGCCTAAATGAGGGTATGACCCCCTCATGCTACAGCTGTCACATAGTCTGCGTACACTGGAAAGATGAACCACAAAGGCTTTGCTCTTAGCAAAAGGAGTTTGTTTTGACTACCTTGCTTTAATGGTAAGGAAACCTTGAAGGAGCAAGATATGGCTGAAAGGTATTTGATAGATTACTGCAGAGGAGCTGACGGAAAAGAAACAGACTGTTGCATGTTTCATATTCAGACAATGAAGCTTTCACTTGCTGCCTAGTTCACAGATGTGATATTGTCAAATTGCAGGAAAATGCCTGGCAGACTGTATCACTGACTATTTTAGGGAGGAAAAAAATCAGAACACACTATTTATAGAAGCCACACAAATAAGTACAGCATTCTTATCAGCCAAAGATAACATTAGTTGTGATTTATCAAAGTAATCTTTATTTTATGGAAAATGGATAATAGGGTGTAATTTAATCCTCTGTGAATATAAATGTATATTTCAAAGGATTCTTTTTTGTCAATAAAACCATTTGTTGTATTGTTAAACTAATTATTCTTATTGCTGTTGCTTAGGACAGGATAAAAGATGCCCATTAATGAAAAAGGAGAGGAAAAGATGGGTTTGAAAGTTTGTGAAATATTTTGTACTCATTGCAAGCCAGTTTTCTGATCAAAACAGATTTTGTCTCTCACTGCAAGCCTGCGTTAACAGAGTTTGTGCAGATTGTACATTTTCCTTTTCTAATTAAAAAAAATAAAGGATTACCCCAAAAAATTCATCTAATCTCCAGGTGTTTCACCTGCTCCAGGCATCAGGGTCTCCTCCAGCTTTTTTGGCTACCAATACTCGCACAAGCTACCAACCCCAGAGCGGAGCACTGGCAGGGAGGGCAGCGTTCCTGGCTGCTTCTCCCTGCACTCTGCATTTTTTCCACCATGTGCAAACACATTCCAGGAGTCATAGAGAAAGTGAAAAGGGAAGAAAATAGAGCTCTCTGGGTGTGTCCTGTGCCGGTCCCTGGCCAGCCATGCACCTTTCGCTGGGTTAGGGCAGGTTTTGCTGGGGCAGAGCATGGGGCTGAATCTGTTGAGTCTTGGCTCTGAGAGGGGTCCCGGCAGCAGTGCCAGGCTGTAGAAATGTAGGACATGAGATCATTCTTTGGATCTGCAGTTGACCTTGAAAGATCAGTCAGAAGTGAGTAAGAGTCAGAAGAGGACATATATTTTATTATCATAATATTTTTTTCCCTTTTTCCCTCGTGTTTTTGGTGTCCTTGTTTGTAACCTGGCAGCCTCGTGAACTTTTAATAGGCATTTATGAATGATTTTCAGAGGATGACTCTTAAAAGACTGGCTAAGCTCTTAAAGATCTTCTCCCTTATGAATGTCTCAGAAAATGCTCCTCAGAGGGACCAAGTTATGGGGAAATCCTTAATGGACTTGTACTTGTTGTCTGTAGCAGTTTTGCATGATCATCCCACTTTCTTGGTGCTCCTTGTACCCTCCGTTGTAAAAACTGTCCAAGTGCAAAATTTCTAATTGTGAATTACTGCATCCAGTGGTTTCAAAGGACCTGCAATCTCCTGGACACAGAGGTGAGAAGAAGCCCTGGTCACACTTCCAGCTCCCAGGGCCCCACTGGAGAGATTGTAAAGCAGATAGAGCAGATCTGCCCTCTCCAGCCCTTCCCTGCCTTGCTCTGAGGACACCTGCCTACTTCAGCAGGAGAGACTTGTCCCTGTACACAAAGGACAGTTCCTTGGCTGCCTCCGTTACCACTGTCCTGAGTGCAACTCTCAGTTGGGGAAGGGCTGTCCATCTCCTTCTCAGCTGAAAAGAAAGAACAGGTGAATTACCAGATAAGCTACTTGTTTTGTGTAGGTGAAATAAAACCTCCACTTCAGCAGCCATTCAGGCAGAAATCTGAGCGGCAAGTCCAAGCTTTCTGCCTTTGGATCAGGTGGCCCTGCTGCCTCATACCTAAATACTGTGGGAACAACAAACCTTTATGCCTGTGAATATCCATCCCCACCTGTGGCTCAGAGAGAAACTTGTGCCTCAGGTCTGGTGCTCCAGTCCACATCAGCAGAACAGACTGGGTGTCTTCTTACAGCAGCCCTGCTAACACTGCAAGGCACAGCTGAGGTACCCCATGGGCTTCCAGGACTGCAACCCAAGCAAATGCCAAGATCACCTTGCCAGCACTTTGATGTGGAAAGGGCTCTGAATCTGAGGATGTTGTATCCTTGCTGTGCTCTCTTTGTTTTTAGTAATAATTTCTACTTGAACACACTCATGCACCATTTGGTTATTTTATAAAATACACCAGTTTCTGTGGATCCCCTTCCCCAGGCCTTCTTGGCAGCACTCAGGAATATCCCATTAGTGATAAAAATGTGTCAACTTTCTAATTAAATGGGATCCGTTTAGAAAGTCTTTTGAGTTTTATGTTTCTATATCAACAATGACAAAAGGACTGAAAACTCCAACTATACCCAGAGCTGCATCAAAATGAGCATGGCCAGGAGAGTGAGGGAGTTTTTTCTGCCCTTCTAATCTGCTCTTGTGAAATCCCACCTGGAGTACTATGTCCAGCTCTGGGGCCTTCAGCATAAGCAGGACATGGACCTTTGGAACACTTCCCACTCCCCTGATTGCTAAGGCAGAGCCCAGGGAGGGAGGCGATCTCCACACAGCAAAGTGCAGAATCTGTTCCAGTAATCCTTACTGGGCAGAGGAAAATAGCGACCTTACTTTCAAGCTTACATTTTTATGTAAACACTGAATGATGTGGTTTTTACTTCAGGGAATTGATATGGACTGAGAAAATTACAGAAAGGTGAGATGTGGTATTTTTTACCAGTATTTTTTCTGTCCCGCAGAGCCTGTGTTGTCTTTCGTAAACAGGTGAGGAGGTGTCTGTGGCTGTGAACATGTTCTTCCTTTTTCTTCTTGGAAATCCACTCTCAATTAGTCCGGAACATTAGATAAACTGGCGCTAATGAAATAAAAGGTTTTATTAGGTTACACAACGGTATGCAGTGACTTAGGGGACAAAGTCAAATATTTACTCAGGCTAACTTTAGGAAAGAAAACAGCTAAAGAGATCACAAGTGAAACAGCTGAAAATAAAAATTGCATCTGTCAGGCAGATTTGTAAATTAATTAGGGCGATAAATAATGTGAGAGTGTTATTTGGACAGCAACTGATTTTTTTTCTAACCCTCTATTGCAAGTCTTTGCAGTTACCTCCGAACACCCGCTACATGAGTGAACTTTGGATCAACTCTACGAAGCTCTTCAGCATATGATTAAGACCAAGTGACTTCATGGGAATGTAAACATGTACTTAACTTCGAGTCCAACAGGTGCCTGAGGCCTAAAGACACCTCTTGTTGAGGGCATGGCTCACAGATGTCAGGAGGACAAGACTTGATGCTCAGAGGGATGCTTTTCTGATCAGGTCACAGAAGAGATTAACTGTGCTGTGGAATCGCTTATCTCCCCCCACAGACAACACAGTGGTGACCAGTTTGGAGACAGCTATCTGCAAGCTGGAAACGGTTTGTTTGGGTTGGCATAACTTTAAGCAACTAGAGATCCCAGCATGGCCTAAAATAGCCTTAAATGCCACAATCGCAGCAGAAACAAAATAATTTGATGGGCACTTAACCAGCCAGGTACATACACACCCTCCTGTCTGTGTTTTTCTGGACAGAATGTGTAGGCTGCAACCTTTCACAGATATTTTTGAGCAATATCCTTCTCAGCATGTCTGGGATGGTCATGAGACCTAAGCTCTGCAAGTGCCAGTCTGGAGTCCAGCTCTCAAGCAGCCTGCTGCTCCACACTCCTCGTTCAACAGGTGCTTACACTGACTGCAGCCACAGCAACCTGAGTTTGTACAGCAAAAATGAGGTTGACCCCCTAATTGCCTCTGTCTTCTCCATCTGAAAAGTTCAACAGCTAGTGCAAACTCCAAAGTCCTGAGCAGAGATTACTTTACATGATTTAGTAGGCATCATTTCTCCCATTCCCTGAAGTGACATTGTCTCTCCAGATAAGTACATGCTTCTGAGAGAGAAGAACAGACCGGCACCAGGATTTCTGAGATGGATTTTACTGATTTTCTGGATGCAGAAACAGTGGATTTAAAATGTGCTGTTTGGGTACTGAGATTTCCAGAAGCAGAGTTTTTAGCTTCCCAAGTACACTTACTCTGGATGCATTTCCTGTAGCCATGATATTCTTTACCTAGAAAAGTTGCTACAAGTGTTGCCTAAGTGTAAACCAGAATCAACTCAGAGCTCTGTTGCAGGTGACTGATGTGGGAGAGGTGGCAGAAGGTGAAGCATGGGACTGCCTGATTTTTTCATGGTTTATTTTTCGGTTGAGTTTCCAAGGCTGTAGAAACTTATGCATACGATTCAGCACATGAGTAATCCTACTGCATGTATACATTTCAAATTCAGCAGGTGAATTCAAAGGGAGGGAACGTGCACATCTGTGTTCTCATGACCTCCATTCCACAGGTATGTGAAAGGCTGCAGCTCATTTGAAGTTTGGTCTCTCAGCAGAGGTACAATCTTGGAAAAACCTCTAAGAGTGTACCATCACATCTGAGTTTTTTTTTGGCTGCAACTGAAGACAGAGAAATAACATTCTTCTGGTCAAGGGCTTAATCCAACAAATGTGCTTAGAGGAAAACTCCCAATCCAGCTGTCTCCATGGGGAAGACCACTGACAGACTGAGTTTTTAACAGACCAGTAGAAAAAAAATCTTCCTTTCTGCATTTTGGTGTGTTAAAAATATGAGCAAAAATGTATACATGTATATTGGCTAGTGTTTACACTTTCAGAGAATCTTCCATTAACCTCAGTTAAAATTAATCTATTCACTGCATTTTTTATCCCCTCCTAAAAGGAAAAAGAGACAAATTTAATAATAAATTGTGTAACTTGGATATTGATGCTGCTTGGTGCTAAAAGAGCACAGAACATGGAAATCCCCAGGTACAGTTATTTTCCATTTATCTGTTTTCTAAAGGATACTTTTTAATAGTCCATATATTTAAAGCTTAATCATCACTGTATGTCCTGATTTCTGCTATGCAAATGGAAATACACTGAGTGCTGTGAATTTAGGTCCACATTTTTATATGATGCCTGTTCTTTCTAGTTTCAAGGCATAATACAGAACATTTGCAACTTCTTTATGACTCTCCTATATACACATTGTTATTTTAGAGTCAAGCTGTTAAATACGTTGTCTGTGACTGATTTCTTGTGAAAAATCTTAACTGCAGCAATGATCAAAAGCAGGTTTTGGTCCAAAAAGCCTGATGGAGAAAAAATAGCAGGAGAAAACAACATGTGCCATGTACACTTTGAGGGCAACAGAGCAAGAGTTAGCTTAAATACTTTAATCAGAAGGTCAAAAGAAATTTGGTTTGGCAGATTGTATCATATTGCCTGTAGATCCCAGCTCCTGGAACAGGAAACCCTAAAATCACAAGTCAGTAAAGAAGAGATTCAGTAGGATCAGAGGAAGTGTGAGGGACGGGAGCAAGGAAAGATATGGTTTGCAGAAAGACATGACATGGAAAATGCTCACCAGAGGCAGAGATTACTTGAGGCAGAAATTAAGATACAAGTGGCCCAGAAAATATGACAGGAAGCTGCTCTAGACCATGATGGCAGAGTGAAAAGACAGAGAAAAGGCTGGCAAGCTCAGATAAAGGAGGTGGTTGCAGCCTGGGCGATGGGGACGAGGACTGTGTGGAGGCTGCCAGGACACAGGGAAGGAGGCAAAGGTATTTCTGCAGATAGCAGGGCACTCTTTCTTCCACGGTTTCAGAGACGAGGGGAGGGGGAGTGAGCGGTAGATCAGAGGGTACTTGCTGAGCAATGAAACAGAGGAGAAATTAACGGGGAGCTAGTGATCATTCCGGAGTGAAGGATCCTGCCATGTGTTAGAAATGGCAGGCAAGAATAAAGGCTTTTCAAGTTTCAGGTGATGACAGTTCAGACAGGTCCATCTATGTCAGAAACATCAATACAGTGTGTTGCAGATGTTCACATGCCAGGCACAAACAAGCAAAACCCCCTTCATTTAGAAAACACCAGAGTCACGTTCACCTTTCCATAAGCCTCTGAGCCACACAGCTGGCATGAACTTTTTTCCTGTTTGCAGTGCCACAGGTTGTGTGATGCAGCCTGCAGGTGATGGAGACAGGTGGGTCTGTGCCTGTCCCCTGTCCCTGTGCAGAAGATGGAGAGACTCTGGAGAGCCTTGGAGGATGCTTGGGAGAGGCAGTAGGGATGCACTCTGCCAGTGAGACCCTTTCTGCTTTTGGCACCGGCACTAGAAGTTAGTGAGCTCTGTGGGAAGAGAAAGGAAAGTGAGAAAAACAGATGGAAATTGCCCTGCCTGAGCCCCAGCAACCCCAATGCCTTTGTTTGCTGATGATGTGGAGCTGTTTGCATGGAGCAGGGGGACAAGCAGAGGAGAGGTTTGCAGAGCCTGTAGTGGGAACACAAAACAGCAAAGCAGGAAATCTGGGTTTCTTTCTTGGTTGACACCACTGGTGGGGAAGTCACTTAATCTCTGTGCTTCAGTTTCCCCACTCTGAGTGTTGTAAACACTCGACTGGAGTCAGAATAGTCACTGGCCCTAGCGGGGTGGGAGGAACCAGAACACACACGTGTGTGAGGAAAGGTCTGCTCTGCTGC
This sequence comes from Orthonyx spaldingii, assembly GCA_013397795.1. NCBI lineage: Eukaryota > Metazoa > Chordata > Aves > Passeriformes > Orthonychidae > Orthonyx > Orthonyx spaldingii. The sequence goes on along the minus strand of VZTJ01004177.1, from coordinate 5,466 downwards.
GTTTTCGCATCCAAAACCACAGCTCTGAATAAGCAGATATTTTATTACCCTAATGCTGGCATTCTAATCTGAGTCTTTCCACTCTATTTGTGCCTTATTATCCAGCCATAAGTTGCAGGAGAATGGCAAGGAGGAGGCTCTGCTTGGCCCTCTTCATGCATCCCCTTGCATCTGGTTGCAGCAGGAGATTAAATCTGTTTACCTATCCTTCTTACTCTGCCTCTCCAGCAGTGTTGTAGATGGATGCCAGATCTCTGCCCTCATCTGAAACACTCTTTACCAAAGATTATGAGGTAGTAAAGTGGTAAGAATAGTTGTATATTAAATTCTAAGTGAGGTCCTAAAACCAGAAAAAAACAGCCTAGCATCAAATTATTCAGAAGGTAGCTCGAGTCTAAAACATGAATATGTGCCTGTGGAGGAGAATTCCAGGGTTATAAACACCTACAGGACCACAGTTCTGGCCCTGCCTAGGAATTCCTAACGTAATTGCAGCTTTAAGGCTTTGCTTGTATTTTTGCTGCTGTTTATGTTTATTGAAAGAGATTATTTCTTCTTTTTCCACCTAGCCAGATGAAAGTTTTCACTGGGAGCTGTGCCTGCTGTATAAATACTTGTTTCTTGTATGTTAGAGGCAGAACTGGCGTTCTCCAGCCCCTTATACTGCCGGTTCATCCTACAAAGACATTGTTAAGCTGGTCATGGGGAGTAGAGATGGGGAACGGGACTAGAGATGGCACAGATATTTACCATTGCCTAGGTTATCCTAATAAATCCTTAAAATCTTTTACCTAGTAACTGAAGATTTGTTTTACATTATACACCCTTTTCCTATTTTCTTCTCTTCTTCTGCTCTTATTTTTTCTATATCAGAATTACCTGACCCTCTTTATCTTGTCACTTTGACTCCCTTCTTTAGTTGCTAATGCAGTTTCCCTCTTTTGCCTCACTTCCCTTGCAAAGTCTCCTTGCCTTTATGCTCTTTTCCAGGAGCATCGTCTTCTATCACAAACTGCAGATTGTATCTTTTAGCCTTCTCCCACAGTGGTTGATTTTAATCCTTAGTCCCAGTCACTTGTGACTGATTGGATTGCTTTCATAAAATCATAGGCATTTGCACTGGGAATTTACCCTGTGGTAATCTGAATTTAAGTCGCTCCACTGTTAGTTGTTACTACTTTCAATCAGTTACTTTTCACTGTGAAAAATCAGGTTCAGGGTGGGTTTTCCTCCAAGTTCTTTGTTTTGAAGACCATTGTGGTGTATTCTCTAGAAAAAGGGATTTATTTTTTAGTCTTTTCCTTTGTTTTGGTGTTGTTTGTTTTGGAGGGTTTTTTGTTGTTATTGCTTCTTTTGTTTGTTTGCATCTGTTAACAGTCACAAAACCTAGAAGAGAAGGTTTTGAGTTAACTTCCCCCTCTTTCTGCATCCAGTAGTTGCTCAAGCCCTTTCTCCTGTTTCCTATCTTTTGGCTCCTTACCCCCAGAGCTGCCAGGGATTTCTTTACCACATGGCACTGCATCAAGTAGTACCTTCCCTAAGGCCTCAATATCAAATCTCTAACTGCTCTAAGCACCATGTTCTTCCTGTGCTCGTTAGGGCTGCATCTTCACTTTTCAGTGGCTCTTCTATTTCTTGTTCAGTATTGCTTTTACTTACAGACATTTTAGAATATTGACCTTCTCAACCTGTCTGTACTTGTTTTGGTGGGGATTTTTATTTTATTTTGGTTGGTTGTTTTGTTTTTAATAGATAGACCCTGCATCTCATACTGGTGGAAAGAGCCATGCTGTAAAACCTTGGTGCACCCTTGGATCTCATGCAGCTGAGTGTGTTTTACCGACATCTGAAGGAGGATACAGTAGAATCAAAAAAAGCCATAAGGGAATGGCAATCAAAATGATGAGGAGAATGGAGAAGTTGCTCATATGAAGAGCAACTGAAAAGGCTTGATCACCTCGATTTGGAGAAGAGAAGGCTGAGCAAGGATATGACAGAAGCTTACAAAACATGAAAGCGATAGTAAGGGGAATAAAAAGCTATTGTTCACCTGATCCATCAATAGCAGAAGTGTGGGCACTCAATGAAATATGAAGTTATAACAGAGAGTAGCAAGAAATATTTTACATGGCAGTGTAGTGAAGTGAAGTTTGGGAAGTTGTTGCCACTAGAGGTTGTGGAGATGGACAGTACCATCAGAGGCAAAGGGACTGGAGAAAAATATCATGAACAACAGATCCATAAACAGATCCTAAAGAAAAGAAGCCAGGATGTTTCCTCTAACCTCCCTAATCCTGCAACTGGTGTGTGGGGCACTACATGGGCAGTAGGCCTTGTGGCCTTGGGTGGCACCAAGACTTGTATACTGTCCCCAGAAAGCCAGCACATACAGACATTGATCAGATGAGATCTGATCTGATCTGGGAGGGCATTTCCAGCACTCTCCTGCCTTTCCTGTTTATTGCTAGAGATCATTAAACAGCAGGAGTAGTAACATGCACAGAGAAGAAAGAAGAGCAGGAGCATGACTTTCTGGGGTGGATGAATGCTCAGAAGCTGGCAGAGTTAATAGGAGTCAGCAAAATTTCAGAGGGCTCAGGTGAGACTGAGACACTGGGATGCTCAGCAGGAAAAGGCAGAGGGAAGATGTGATGGTCAGAGACTGGAGCCTCACTCCAGCAAATGCTGAGGGCAAATGGGTGTCCTTCTATACCAAGCTATCTTGTTAGATAAAAATTGCAAGAGAGGAAAAACTGATTTGTAGTTTTGCCCTTCTGCAATTCATTGTGGGTTGCAGTGATAATGAAAACAATTCAGAAAGGAAATATATGGTGTTCCTGCAAACTGTTAAGAAATAGACTTGCTGTGTGTTAAGGAGAAAATTTATTGCACACAAAAGGATATTTTGTGATTAAAGCCAGTTTCTGGTTTTACCCAGCCTTCCTGTATGGGCTGATGAGGGCTGCTCACCTCCTTTGATGTCAAATCGCTGCCCATGGAGTGCAGAAAATACAAAACAGGGAGGAGTGGCTGATACACAGAGGACTGTGCTGCTGTCCAGAGGACTGTAAAAATGGGCTAGCAGGAACATCCAGTTCTAAAAGGGAATGCAAAATCTTGCATCAGCACTAGCTTGGGGCGAACCAACAGGAAAGCAGGGTGACAGAAAAGGACCTAGGAGTCCTGGTGGACACCAAGTTGAACACGAGCCAACAATGTGTCCTTGGGGCAAAAAGGCCAATGATATCCTGTGCTGTCTTAGAACAAAGTATTCCCAGCAGGATGAGGCAGGTGACCCTTCTCTCCTCAGCACTGGTGAGACCATACCTGAAGTGCTGTGTTCAAGCGTGGGCTCTCTGGTACTAGAGAGACACAGACATACTGGACTGAGTCCTGGGAAGGACCAGAGAGAGGATAATGGGACTCGAGCAGCTGACATACATGGAGAGACTCAGTCTGTAGTTTTTAAAGATAATATCCATGCCTCCTGGTCTTTAGCCTTGTCTACCCAAACTGTGAGCAGTTACAGCCAGGGACCATCTCTTTGTATCTAGTACCTGAGAAACACGATGTAATTGAGCATATAATGCTATTCTATAAGCACTTTTTCCTTTGAATGGATGTGCTGTAATGTCGGAGTATGGAAATCCGGTAAATACATCCACTGATGTTATAAGGTGGGAAAATCATAAGTGAGCAAGAGAAGCATTTTTCTGTAGTGTATGATCAAGCTGTGGGAATCAGAAACATGGAGGTGGCCTGACCCAATATCTCAACAAGTTTTAAAATACCACTGAGTATATGGAAGGTGAATATCAGAAGTTTGTCATGGTGAATAAACATTGTGCAAGACATAATATACTTTATGTTTAGAAGATCTCCTACCCGTAGTGGGGCTGGGGACCTTGTGTGAAGGTGGACCTCTTACCACTCCCCTTCTTGAAATCCTGACTACCCTGCTTGGCCCTTCTCCCAGACTACTGTAAGCAGGAGGGGAGTCAGCTCATCTTTAGGTCTGGTCCAGGATGGCAGATTTGCAGCTCCCAGTTTATTTGTAACACACAGAATGTTAAAACATGCAAGGATATAATTGTAAGCAAAGGATAATCTTTTAAAAAACAGATTTTTTTTTGTGTAAACCTCTTTCCATTGTCAGCATTTCTGCATGATTCCTGTTTACCTTTTGCTAAGGAGTAATTTCACAATCAGCTTCAGCTAGTTCATTTTCCAGAAACCCAAACTGAAACTTAAAATAAAATTGACTTATAAAAAGAACTCCAAAATATGCACAACATAGGAATCAAAGGAGAGAAAGGTTTGCCTTGAACCCTGATAAAGAGGTGAAGTGTAATACTGCCCTGCTCCCTATTTACCCAGTTCAACAGGCAGCTGTGTTTGGTCCAGCCAAGTGAAAACAGCAGCAAAATGTTCCTGTTTATATTGGGGCTCCTTTAAATCTGTTTTGGTGGCTGTTTGCTTAGCTCTAATTTATCAAAAACGAGACACCAGGAAAGAGTGGTTCCAGTTGAAAACCTTGAGGCAGGGATTTTTGCTGGCATTAGTGGTGCTGAACAAAGTTATCCAAAAAGCTGTCCAAGGCTCAGCCAGAGCCAGGCATTGCTGATCTCTGCACACCAAATCTGTGGGAATTTGGGAGGTTAAAGGCTGGACACAAGCCAGAGGTTGGACAAACAGGACATTTGACTCCTGTTTTGTGGCAGACGCTTGTGTTAGCATCTTTCTCTCCTACAGAAATCTTCCATCTGCCTGTGTTACTTAAGACCCATCAGAGAGCCAGACTGGTCCCAGCAACAAGTCCCTTCATCACTGACTCCTTCTGGAGCATTTCTATTGTCTAAAGTTGATGGTGTCTTTTTAAATGCAGTCCCAGCCCTCATGCAGGCAGGAAAAAAAAAGTCACACAAACAAATAAGCAAACAAAAACTCCTGAAATCCTTTTTCCCTACTACTTGACCTGTCAGAACATCAGCAGTAGAGAAACTGGACACCTTTCATTCCAGCAAGGGGACGGGAGGCACTTTTATCACCTTTTCACATCATGACTGAGGATAAATTAAAAAAAAATAAAAATGAAATGTTTCAAGTTGAGTGAATCCTCTGGAGGTGCTGCAATTTGTCAGCTTACATGAACATTTTCTGAAACTTTTGAAGCATTTTCAGATTAAAGACTTTCTTGGAAACTGATGTCACGCTCTCCTTTTACCCAGGACTGTAAGATACGGCCTGAAATTCACTGTGGTTGGACAACAGAGAAAGGGATTCCCACCCCAGGATGTCACTATTGAGTGCATCCTCAGCAAATTTGCAGATGACATGAAACTGGCTGGTAAAGTTGACACACTGAAGGGTGGGATGCCATCCAGAGGGACCTGGACAAGCTCAAGAAGTGGGCCCAGGGGAACCTCATGAGGTTCGACAAGTCGAAGTGCAAGGTGCTGCACCTGG
>VZTJ01004174.1:237944-292842 GCA_013397795.1 Orthonyx spaldingii | reverse complement strand
TGTGTCCTCTAGTTGATCTTCTATATCCAGACTTCAAAACCAATCCATGCACAAAAATGTAGTTTAAAAAGGTATTATAATTCAGCAATATGACAAAATGTCACCTAGAAGTCAGAGGAAAAAAAAGTAAGCACACTAAGCCTTGAACTGGTATTGTGACCTAAATAGCACACTAGGTTTCACGGCAATTATGAAGGCCACATTACTAAAAGACAATAAAGAAAGAAGATAGTATCAAAACTCTTCTATGAAATGTTTATGAATGTGCTAATCTAAACTCAGTACTAAGTGAGCTGAGATATACCAATTTTCTTTTTTTATTATTCTAGGCAGTAAGTTCACACCTACCTCGGATGCCCAGAGCTATGCATTTTCAATTTTACCACCAGGGAAATTACTACGTAAGTTGGAGAAGATAGGAAAATCAGAAGACGACTTGTGTGACTTTTGTTGTTGCTGGTTCTTTTTTTTAATAAACTGACAAAATGGAAGGATACCAACTGGAGTTGATAAAAGGAGAGTAGTAAGGGAAGAAAGATTAAACTAGAATTCCTCAAAGTAGGGCTACAGAACAGAAAAATGCTTGTAGTCTTCTGGGGAAATGGGCATCCAGAGTTGATTGACAGGAGAGAGTAGCTTGTTCAAATGAATCAGAGAATGAAATAGATACATGATGACTCTTTACAAACAGGTTAGAGGGGCAAGACAGAAGTAACTACAATTTAGCCGTTAATACATCTGGGCTGACAATCACATCAGACAGATGTTAATGATGTTTACACATCATAATGAGTTACTAACAATATTCTGGAACTACCATCTTAAAAATAAAAAAAACACAGGGGGCAAAAAGCCTATAAATGCTCTTTTGTTCTCATAACCAAATAAGCAAGGATTTCTTTTCCAAAAGGAATGTAATTTAACATCTTAAACTATTTAAAAGTGGTCATCCTGCCTCCGTCTGTGTAGCTTAGAAGTAGTGCACTAGACCTGCAGAAAGAGATAAATGAAATTCCTCCTTGAACATTTTCTAAGTTCAGAAGATTCTTACCCTGTATTGATGGAAATTATTTCTATCAGTGGATTCTTCCTAATCTTTGGCAAATCCAGTCGTGCTCCCCCCAAACGTTTTCCATTATCCTTTTTCTGACCCAGCAGTCTCACAGAATGACCTTCAAATTAAGCAAAAAAATGCAGTCAATACAAAGAACAAGTTTCATCATAGTTGTTTTGATTTGCTCTTCTTCAGAAGTAGTGTTTATATTTCAAAGACTGAAACCGAGAATGAGATGTAATAATATATTTCCACCAGCTGGAGCATTTAAAAAGAGACACTGACAGGTAAAATAAATCATCTTAAAATGAGTAAATTATTTCATCCAATTATCTTTTCACACTTGCATTTTCTGTTTAATATGATTAAAATTATCTAACCAGTCTCATTTTCAGATTCTCTAGCAAATAACAACATAGCAATAATATTTAAATGAGTTGTATGGCAGGATTAAAATATTCTTCCCCAAAATTTCATTCAAATCTAAATTAGTAGGTAATAAACAACTAAATACTTTTTTAGGTTGTTATATGGAGAACCAACACATTTCAAGGTTACCTGACTGAGTAAGTCTGAGAGAAAATGCTGCAAAGTATATCCTCACATGTCCATGGCTAAGCCGACTACCAAGATTTGTACATATTCCTCCCACACAAGAACAACTGCAGGTCAGAAAATTGCCTTACAACTACTTTCCTGAAGCCATTAATATTCAGACAGTAAAATACAAGCAATTTCACCAACTGCCTACAACCGTATATCAGTTATACCACGACAAGTCCTATATTTAAAGAGAACAAATGATAGGGTTTGCTGATATTCAGAAGCAAGAAGTAACAATGAAGAATCAAAACAATGTGTGTATTATTGCATAAGGTAGTCAAAAGTGTGCCCAAGTTATAAGTGTAAGACTTGTATCATTTACTTCACAAAGCCTAGAACAGGCAGATAAGAGACAGCAAGTGAAAGCTAATGGTATGTAGATACCTGAATAGAGTTGGAAAGCAACAACTCAAACTGTCAGGAAGAGAAACCACATGTCTGTTGAACTTGGAAAACTCCCTGATAGTAAACCCTAGAGCTTCAATCTGCCAAATATTTCAGCAAAGAAAACGATAACGATAAAATAGGAAGGGGGTGAGAGGAGTGCATGAAACTATACAGTACAAGTTGAGATAGATCCAGAATAGCAAAGCGTATGACCAATTCAAATCAATTAAAAGCTGTGTTACAGCAAAGCTCCTAACTTATGTTACCAACAGCTATTTACAAAATTAATTCCTTCATCAGTCAAAGCCTTTCTTCACTGCCTGTTTTGAGGAATAATAAATTAATTTTTGAATAACGTGGCATTCATGCTCTGAATTTATTTCCATGATATGGCAACAACAGTTTGGGAAAAAACCCAACTACTTCTAGAATAACATCTTCCTCAAGTTTTTTTTAAGATACATAAAAATTCTCAATCTAAAATGTGATCTAATGAACAAGTGAGCAGGACTGACCTGATAGCATAAAGGTTAATGCCAAAAGGAGACATAATGGTTAATGGCTAATACTGATAGAAGACATCATAATGTCAACAGGAAACAAAAGACATTACTTCTGTAGTTGCATTTGACAAAAATTTGATTACATCCTATGGTGAATTTAGTAATACGGTGCTTGTGCTACTAGCATTTGTTAAATTATTCACTTCTACCTTTTCCTGAGAATAACAGCAATATCCTTGTCTCACAATACCATCAGTTATTTTCCAATCTAATGCTTCATTGAGGTGCAAGCATAGCACCATTTTATTTACTTGTACAACAAAAATTATTACTTTATATATTAATAAAAATTAAACTAGAAACAGAGAACATCCCTTTTTGTATTTTTTAATACTGTGGTTTATTTAGAATAAACCAGTTTATCCATTTTTTAAATATTCAACTGCATTACCATATAAAAGGTGTACTTGGATTTATGACTGAAAATACAGTAAAATGATTCATAATAGTCTTAGAACAATCAGGCTTAACAACAACAAGTTACCCAAAATTTAAAATTCACACACTTAGAATTGGGGTCAGACCACCATTCTTAAGTTTAAAAAACAAAATGAAAACATCAAACCACAAAACCAACCTGCCCCCCTTCCCCTCCCCCAAACAATATCTCAGAGCACAGAATCAGGGAGGTCTCATCTCCTTGGCACACGGACCCTCACAAGGAATAGTCACGTGATTTACTGCTCTCTAACAGGAATTTAGCTCACACTCTCCCTTTCTCATACTGAGAGCACTACACAAGCAGGCAGCCACCCCAAAAACATCCCCACAACATTAGGACATTCTACACATAGAATATAACTTAAAGGCAGAATAAGACTGAGCTTCTCCTATCTTCAGAGACTTCCTTCATTCAGGACAGAAAGCCCAGGTCTGTGACCATCTCCCACGTGATCCACTGAATGCTAACACCCACCCCAACCCTGTGCCTGAGCTCAGGAAATCTATGGCCTGGCAATCAAATAAGACAGCTTATTCTCACATAAAATACGTTTCCCATATTCCTCATGAATGACACTGAAGTTCCAATTAATATGAGGCTTGTAAGACCTGTGGGGTACTCAAGAATAAGAACATCCCTGTACTTTTCAGTCCAGACACCAGAGGCTAAAAAAATGCCTAACTGGGAGATGACTTCTGGCAGAGAGTTTAATGCTTCCAGAAGGCAAGCAGCACACGCACATCCAACTAGTGTGACCTGTGTTGCAGGAACACTTAATTATTTTTCTTAAGAGAAAAACCCCCTCAATTACAGTATTTGTGACCTTAAATCCTTTTTCCCCTACTACATACAAGGACTATTTTGTTTCATTTTAAGTAATCACTAAAGCATCTGTTTACAGAATTGTTACTATTAATAAAACATAACTTGATAAACATGGAATCATACTTTTTTACATGCTGAAAGTCTGTTTTTCCTCATACTTATTTCTAGAAAACTTCAAAATAAATATTTTGCCATCTTCAACTAGGAAAAGGCTAAATAACTTTTTTTTTTTTATATTGTCTAACCAGCACTATTAAGCACAGATCAATATCAAGTTTAACAGAAAAAGTAGTAATTTTAAATCTCATTCATGACCTCCTTTCAAAGCTTAGAATGGGACAAAACACTGCAATTAAGCTTTACTTCTAAAGCATTTTATCTGATTAAGCTACCTTCTCTCTGACTTTATGAGTTGCATAACTTACCTAAGCAAAGCAGGTGTCCCAAACTTAAAAGGAGTCTTTCTTTTCATGTTTGTTTTGTTTCTTCTCTTTTTTTTTTAAGTTTTGTACAACATTTTTGAAAACTGAGTTGATCACAAGTCTATTCCCATAATGATAGCGCTCCATCTCAGATATCAAACAAACACCACTCCTTTTTGGAGGGCTTACTCTACAATGCAAGCTTTGAAACACAGCTTAAAGACAAACAGATCTAGCCAGATTGGATAGGAAAGCCTAAACGATCTGGGCCTATTAAACCTCTTCTGCTATAAAAATAACTTTTCTACTTCCACATAGTCTAGCAGCAGATAAAATTCCATTAAGAAAAAAACAGAACCTGAAAAGGTTAATTAGTGGTTTAGGCCATGCTTCAGAGCAGTTTTTCACTAATTAGTAGATAATTAATACAGATTACAACATAACAGAAGCACTAACCAAGTCCAGAAAGGACACTTGCAGAGCAGAATCGCTCACAGCAAGTGCAAATGAAATCAAGCTAGGAACAATTTAAAATGAATCAGAGCTCTCTAGTTTTCAGAACTGTTTAATATTAAACTCATCTTTACATAGAAGTCAGTAGACACAATTCACACTACTTGGCACTATCTGCAAGAAGGATGAGGTTGAAATGAATTAATCAGGATATTAAGTCCTATTGTAAGTGTAAAAGAGGGCATTTAAATATGTCTAGTTTGATAATTCAGTATGCAAAATGAAAATATTTTCAGGGTATCTATTTTCACTTGTTAAAAAGGACACCAAGAAGTAGCACAGTTTTAATGGCATGTACACATAATTTTAATCATAAATGTATGTGCTTTGGGATTGATGGAGAATGCCCAGTTTTGAAATACAAATACATGAAGGGAACAGGTAATGGAATTTCTTTGCCATAAGATTATAGCATTAAATGTCCTGTGAACCTCAGGCCACCATCAGATCCCTGTGACTTAGAAGCACAGAAGCATTCATTAGGGCAAACAGATTCAAACAGGATTGGTACTTTTCTAGTTTATGACAAGAATAAGTGAGGGGGAAGTGGCCTGGCTTAGTAAATTTTAGTCAACTTTACCTGGCTATCAGCATCATATCAGATACTAGTAGATCTATATTACGTTTTGATAGTCAGCTTCCCTCTGTCCATAGGCTGGCACCCCTCAAGAACTGCTGGGAAATTATACCTGCTTGAAAAACAGAAGAGGGCACCCACTGAAGGTCCCTCCCTATCCCTGCACATCCCGCTGGAGCTATACAGTGCAACTCTGAAACACAGCTCCCAGCCAGACACAGATTTCTTAGCTGTTAGCTTCCAAGTTCAGTGAAGATATCTCACGCAGATCAAAACCATGATTTTACAGAAAATCCTCAAAGATGCAGGAAACCCCAGCCTTGGCAGCAACAATGTCTATTGTTTTCTGCTTATTCTGTTACCCATTCTTTCCCTTTCCCAGTTACATCACTATGCTTAGAGGTTATTCACCATTTCCTGAAAGACACTTTTTTCCTCACAACACAGCTGCCAATGCACTGTTCTGCACCTCTCAGATGTCTCTCATCAACCTGTCTGATCTTCTCCAGCACCTTTAGGGAACAGGATTAAGCACTATTTCATGTACTCTTGCACACATTTCCTTCCACCACTGTTTGGTTCTTAATGAATAGAGAGTTTCCTTCAAGGTTAGCACTGGAAAAAACAGCACACAGGAGCAGTGCAGCTAAGGAAAGAAAGATAAAAGCGTATGAAGGGAAAACAAAGTAATAAATTTCTTCAAAGAAAAATGAAAGGAAGAAGTGTAAAGAACCAAAAGCAGTAATAAAGACTGAAAGAAGCATCAAGCAAGGTTAGACCATAAGTTCTTCTCCCATCTTTTCTCCCTGCCCTGCAGCACAAACATGCTGTCCCACAGCAGACATGACTGATTTCAAAGGAATTCCCAAGCTCCCCAGAGCAATCACATGCTGTCAGACACACACAAGTGCAAAAACAAGGACACTAACTGGTTTAGGACTTTGTCGTGTAGATGATCCCACCCAAACCAACCCCAGCTGGCCAGCAGCGCATTGGCATCCCTGAATGTCATCAGTGGGATTTCCTGTCTCAAGTAAATACAGGGAGCAAAGAAAAGCCAAACCTAACTGAAAGGTATACAGCCTGCTCCTGGCCAAGCAACTAATATAAATTATTCCTCTTCTAGATCAGTGAAGATGACTGTTAGAGAACAGTCAAACTGCTTCTTCTGGTATAGGCAGGAATTGGGTCCATTACAAGAGACAGGGAATAATTCAGACTAATGCTGTCAGAGTTGCTGATCTTTCCTTGTGTGTCACTGCACCATGCCTTGGGCCAGGCATCCAGTCCCATAGGGATGCTGACAGCAGGTGGTATGTTTGATCCAGTCTCTGCATTCAAAACTCCTTCATAAAATGATTGCCTTCCTTACCCTATACCAACTCAAAAAGCTTCACAGAAATGTGCAGGTATTACTAAGCATACAGCACATTTGTAACTAGCTTGAAATACAGAGAACTGCTAAGTGTAGGACTTGGAATTAGCATATAACAAGAATACTGCTTTGGAAGACTCTGGAATGTGAGTGTCAGACTGGTCACCAGACAGGAGCTTTTTAAAATTCATTTTATGTAATTTCAAAAACAAGATATTCAGTAGAAGAGGTCCACAGGTGTCCCAGATTGCTAAAATTCACACACCACTTTCTCTCCATTAAACATGCAATACCTCTTTATTCTTGCTATGTCTTCAGTGTATGATTCAGTCATAACAAAGCTGTAAGCACTAAAACCTTACTGTACAACAAGTCATACAGAAAAAGAGATAACTATTAACAAGGAATTACTGTCCATAAAAAAATTCACCAAGTTAAATTAAGAATATAAGTATTCAAGAACATTTTTGACACATCCATAGTACTTTCCTCTCTCACAGGAAAAGCACTTGAAATGCCCTATTAAGGCACTATTTCCTTTTTCAGGATTCAATAGCTTCACCCTACTTATTTTGAGATCATACAATGTTATTGTCTTTCTGAAAAAGTGCCTGAACCTTAAGTCTCCTGTGAGCTCAAAATGCTCGCTATAATTCCACAGCTCAGAAGGACAATACTAAGAATCGACTACAGGAAGAGTTCCCCTGACCCTCTGTCCTCACCTCTCTGTGAAGAAATACATTTGATTAGGATCAAAGATTCTGCTCAAAACCTCAGGAGATCCTGGAGAGAAACTTCCATGGGAAAAGACATTTTGAATCAGATAAAACAGCCTGCATTCTGAGGAAGGGAAGAGCTGAAAGGAGGATTGTCAGAGCCAGCTGCAGCAGCACAAGTAACTTGCCTAATGTTTTGGGATATGCAGGCTGAACAGAACAAATTTAGCCTTAGAGTGAAACACTGAGCTGAACTTCTCACTGTATGCAAAAGCAAGCTTTTACTAAATTCCCCCAGGTAGAATGAGGTACTTTTTACATTTACCAGCCACAAGGATTCTCTAACACAGCTAAATCCAGCTGAGTCAAACCAATGTGAATAGGATAGAAAAACAGGGATGCTCTAAGATGATAGTCATTCATTCAAAGTGTGGAAAGGAGCACATACGGGTCTGGAAGAAAAGGCACATTTTCTGTGCACATCACAGCCTCACTTAACTATGAGCAATCACAATTTTGCTACTGAGATTTTCAATCTGCTTCCCCCCGATTGCTTGTTTTCTTCTTCTGTGGCACTATTTATCTCCCATTCAGGTTCTGTGAACTACTTAACAAAATAAAGTCATAACAATGACAGTCATAACAGGGATAGTCAGTTCTATCAGATTTATAAATGAAATCAATAAAATAACTACACTGAGAAAAATAATTACAAAACTTATCTAAAGTCCTGGGTCATCTCACACACCTAACAGTCACTGCATGCCCAAGAGCATTTGAACAGGCAGAGCAAAAACAGCATTAAACTTTCTTGTAAGAACAGAAACCAATTGATGGGAACAGAAATGTCTTGCCCCAGCAGGGAAGATTTTAATGTTGAGCTACATCATTACTGATGTTTTGCAAAAGCAATTAAAATCTATCTTTGCAGAAACAGTTTCTCCACAATTACTGTATACTCCTCATCATGCTCTATATTTTTATTTAAATTACAGTCTTCAAAGTTGAACTCTCCAAACTGATACTGGCACAGATCATAGTATTACTATTCTGAACTCATCAGTACCCTTCAGTACATCACACTTTTAGTAAGCAGTCAGAAAGGGGCAATCAAAATGCAACCTGGTGCTCTCACTGAAGTATCTGGCTGCATGAAAAAACCTTCGTTTAACAGCCATACAGTGGGACACCTTCCAGCCAGGTCCTTTATAAGCCAGTGCTTGTTGTCAAAGTAGTTCTTAAATTACAGAAGGAAAAAAAAACCTACTGGTTTGAGCAATGACACTCTTTCTACCCATAATGTTTTGGGTTTTTTTTAAGATGACATAAAAAAAATTATAATTTTGTTTAAATAGGAGTATCTCCAGAATTTCCAATCCAGGGGACATGAAACAGGGGCAGAGGGTGACACGTACCACATTATGTCATTAACCTCAGTGATTGATACAAATGGGTGATGGGTGAATCTTTTAATCACATGGCCCCAAGTTACTGAGTCACTGTAGCTCTGTATATTGCCCACCAAAAACATTATTTCAACCCCACTGAACTTTCTTAAGTCTGTCAAACACAGCTCCTGGCAGAAGTTCATAGAATCATAGAATGTTAAGGGGTTGCAAAGGACCATAACGATTATCTAGTCCCAACCCCTGTGCCATGGGTAGGTACATCTCCCACTAGATCAGGTTGCTCAAGGCCTTATCCAACCTGCCTTGAACACTGTTTTTACAGCTAGTACCTTTACTTTTCCACAAGTTTGGTTTAAAAGACAATTCTACCTCCTAGAAATAGCATTAGGGATGTAGTACTGCTCCCGGGGTGTGTGGAGGGGGCTGCAGGGGCCTCTGTGAGAAGAGGCCGGGGCTGCCAACTGCCAGATACAGCTGGCTCCAGCCGGCTCCGCAAGTCCTGCCACAGGGCACAGTGGAGTTCCACAGCTGTCAGACGTGTAAGAAAGGGAAAAAAACTGCCTGGTAGCAAGGAAAAAAGTGTGAGGGAAAGCCTCACTTGGTCCTGTGAGGACCAAGGTGAGAAGAGGAGGGGGAGAAAGACAAGAAGGAAGAGGTGCTGCAGGCACCCCATTGGATTCCCCTGCAGCCACTGGAGAAGACCACAGTGAAGCACATCATCCTGTCCAGCCTGTGGAAGAGCATGGGAGCAGGAGTCTGGAGCAGGGTTTCTGGCAGTAACTGCACGGAGCCTGTGGGGGACCCACACCGAAGCAGCCTATTCCTGAAGGAGGAATCACCCCTTGCAGAGGACCCACGTTGGAGCAGTTCTTGGATCCCCACAGCCCACAGGAATGCCCCGGGCTGGAGCAGGAGAACAAGTGAGGGGAAGCAGAAGCAGCAGAGAGGAGGCTGACCACAGCCTCCACTCCCCATCCCTCTGCACCACTCAGGGGGAGGAGATGGAGGAGTCTGGGATGAGAGAGTGAAGGTGAGTCTCGGAAGAAGAGGAGTGGGAGAAGGTAGCTATAGTTTCTCACCACTCTATTTTTAATTGGCAATAAATTAAATTAATTTCCCCCAAGTCGAGTCTGTTTTCCCCATGATGGTAACTGGTAAGTGATCTTCCTGTCCTTATCATGACCCAAGAGTTATTCCTTCTTATTTTCTGCGCTACCCTCGTGAGGAGTGGGAGCAAGAAAACAGCAGGGTGGGGGTCTGGCAGCCAGACAAGGTCAACCCACCACACAGTGAAATAAATAAAACAACCCACCCAAACCCACCCCCCTCCCCCCCATGTCCTTTCAAAGGAGACAGAAACAGAAATAGGGACTTGATGAGGCCACTACCCTCCCACTGACCCTCCTTAAGCTGCACTTTGGCACAGTCAGCTTCCTGACTGGGAGCCAAACGATACTTTTCCTCAAATAGGAACTCCTGACTCCTCCAATTTTTATTCTTCATTTGGCCTGTCATCAGCTTCTTAAGTCAAAACTGCTCTTCCCACAATCACAGAAACTGAAAAGAGACTATTTTATCTACTGTTATCAGCAGATTATAGTGAAATCAAGCAGCACATACAAATAGTGTATAACATTCTGGCATTCATATACGTACATATATACACACACTCTCAGGTGGACAATCCCGTATAAATTCTACACTGTAGCCTATATATAATATAGGTACTATTTATCTCATTTTCATACAGACAGACACTGCAACTATTATCAATCCATAACTGCTAACCATGTGAGGACAATTAAACAGTTTAGCAAACAATGGTTAATGTTTAAACTGGGAATGGATGGGCAACCTCACCAGACAGGCCAACGTGACTGAAATCAAGAAAGGTTATGTTAAGTATAAAAGGCTCAACCCTGAAGTAATTTCCTTTGGTTGTTTTTTATAATCAGGTCTAATGACCCATTGTAAAACTAGGTTTTGTGAAAGCATTAGACAGACACAATATGGACTAAACTCAATTCAACCCATGTCCCTCATCTCCCTAAGGCCTAAGCTAAAAGCAGACTGTACACAAACACTCTGGTCCCACGCCTCCCACCCCCACAAACCCTTAATAACATGGGATTTGAGAGCATGTCTAGAAAGGAAGGGGGAAAGACCTAAATCTCTGAATACCTAAATTCAAAGGCAGAAAAGAGGAATTTCTGCATTAAGCAGTTAATGTTTCTCCTTTAAAATACAGAACAAATGTATTCTCTTGCCTACTGTAAACTGTTTATAGCCAAGCATGTATACATACACAGGTTTTTTGTAAAGACAGATTTTAGAGTGGTTCATAAAAAGCTGACTTGAGCAGACACCAATAAAGAGATTCTGCAGTTTCCACCAATGACAAATCCTCAGCTCATTGGAGCATACTATAGAAACAGATCATCCCAAATAACTTTTTTATTCTATACAGAAATTTTACTAAGAGATGGAACATACATAAATTATAGCCCTGTTTTCACCTAGCTCACAGACACCACAACTTCTTAGCATTACTTTCCTAACATTCTATGTCATCAGAACACATTACTAGAAAACTGAGCATGAGTGAGAATGGGTGCCCTAGTGTTTTAAAAATTGCTATTATCCAGATATAAAATTTGGGTAATGTGCAGATGAAGTAAGGTTTACTAAACTATTAAATCAGAACCTTGCATCACAAAACCATTCTGTTTATCAGGAAGACTGAGACACACTGGCTACACAGTTGTGGCTGTCACTTTGAGAAACTCAGTTCTGAGACTATGAATGAATTATTTTGTCTAATTCCTCACAGGCAATATAGAGGTTTCAGATTATAAATTACCATATCATATGAAAAGTATGTGAAGATGCCTCTAGTTAAAATATATACTGGGACACAGTATAAATATTAATTAGACATGACCTGCATACAAATACTGCACTGCTACTGAAGATCACTTCTGGAAGTGACAATTTACCTGCTAGTTTACCTGATAATTAGGAAATTTCAAAGATTCAATTCAACACTTGTGATAAAAGTTAGGATGGTATAAAAATGAGAAATCATTGAGCCTCTTAAAAGTCTCTCTCTCTCTCTTTTGGCTGTTAGTGCAACAACAAACATGCACATCCTTCTTTTCCATTTTCTGATGAAGAAGGATAAAAAGATAAACTCACATAAAAACTGTTTATCATAATTATATCAATGGAGAGTTGGGAACTAACAATTACACTGTCTTCACACAGATGTGGTAAAGACCACCATAAAAATATATTTCTTGAAACTACCATCTCTTGACTCAGCAGAATGGCATTGTTCTGAAAAGGTTTTCCTGACAATGCCCTTAAGATTGAGAAATAAAGCTGGAAGAAATCCTTTCATATTTCATACAAAGAGTTCTAAATAATTTCAAGGAATCAATTTTTCTGGGAGTACAGCAAGCTTTCAATCAAATCCAACAGGGGAGCCATTTTCATGAAAAACTAAAAAGACTACTATTAGGAAAAAAAAAAGATAAGGAAAAAAATTCTTTCTACAAAATTCCCCTTTTTGTAAGCTGTGTACTACAAAATTCAACCATCCAAGCAAAAACTAAGGTACCACTTTAGCTTTCTATGGCTTCCCACTTCTTGACTTTTAGACTTAAAACTGGAAACAGGGTAACCACCTTGGAATTTGGAAGAAAAATCCAGACAACTCAGGCTGACCAATCTACAGAGCTGTCCTACAGAGTGCAGACACTATGAAGTTCCACTTAGTCAAAATTTTTTTTAACATTCAATATATAATATTTTTTAAGTTTTCAGTATATACATAGCTACAACACAAGAGTGTACCACCTATGCAACCTTTAGCTTTTCTTTAAAAAAAATAGGTGAAAAGAATTGTGTCATTCAACTATGACAGATACCCAACTTAAAACTCACTGGTGTGAACCAGCTCTGAATTCAGAACTTGCATTTAATCCCCTGTCTGACATCACCTCCATCTCCTGAAAGCATTAGCAGCGTCAGAAGCTGTTACTAATGATGTAGACTCATGAAAACAAAGGGTTCATTTCATTTGATTTTACACTCATTTAATCCCCTACCATGTATCTACTTTATATAATAAAATATTCTTAATCAACAGTCCTGTTATCTACAGTATTTTACTTCACTTGGATTATGGAAGTTCACAGTTAGATTCTACATAAAACGCAGTGAAAAAGAGCTTCACATTCTTCTCCATTAGTAGGTGATTCTCAAATACATAAATGAATGCAGCTTCTTTAAATAAATTAAAGAAATATAAGTAAAAGCTCCTATTTTTATGGCTGGCTTTCACAAAAGTAAGCCATTATCATACGCTATGATCTCTGCCAACTTGTTGATTCTCTTTCCAACTTTAATTTTATTGTCACAGATGGGTTACAGTTGGAAAGGACCTCTGGAGACCATTTTGTCCAACCTTCTCACTCAAGGAGAGCCACTGAGAGCCAGTTCCCCAGGACCATGTCCACAGTATTTGAATACATCCAAGAATGGAGTCTCTGCCACCTCCCTCAGTAACCTGAGCCAGTGCTTGGTCATCCTCACAGTCAAAATGTGTTTCCTGGTGTTCAGAAGGAACCTTTTATGCTATTTTGTGCCTGTTGCCCCTGGTCCTGTCTGTGGACACCACTGAAAAGAGTCTGTCTCACTTCTCTTTGCACCCTCTCTTCAGGTATTTATATACTTTGATGTGATCCCCCTCCCTGAGCCTTCTCAGGCTCTCCTATGAGGAGAAATGCTCCAGTTTCAGTCTCTTATCCATCTCTGTTGGACTCTCTCCAGTACGTCAATCTTTCTCAAAACACAGAGCTGGGTTTTATTCACTTTTTTTCCAATAAAACTTCAGAAATCCTGTGTTCCATTACCTTTTGGGAAATCCCTGATGGAATTGGCACTATATATGGAATTCAGCAGCTCACTTTCTCCTTCTAATTCAAATCACTTTTAGTAGGCTAGAAAGCAACAAAAATCTTTCCAAAAATTCGCACTTTTTAATGTTTAAATGTTCATTAACATGCCTATGAACATTACTTTCCAGAATTATATCAATGTTTAAAATGCAATCTAAAAATCCATTCAGTGAAAATCATTATTTTCACAGCTGCTACTAGATTATTTGTACTCTGTCTAGTCATATAACATTCAGTCACCACAACCTGAGTAATTATGTTATCGAAAAAGCAGTAATATCTGTAGTCAATATAAATATTACAAAGCCCATTTTTGTAAAGGGAGGGCATGCTGACCCAGATTATCATCTTACTCCCTCAAGAACAAATAAAATACAGGAAAAAGCAGATAGGGATCTGAAATGCCCTGTTGTTGTAAAAATGATGAAGCATCCTCATTTCCAACATATTGTCATGAACACCATGATGCTTCTGGGAAGACAGTTTGGCTTATTACATAACAAATATCTGCTCAATGTATTTCTTCTTTGTTTGTATGGTAAAGTAAGTTGTACCCCCAAAAACAGATGCCATAAGTTAAGGACAAAATGGGAAAACCTTTGGTTGGGAGTACATAAAAGTACAGGTTTCACTTCTGAAAGCATTCAAAGCAACATGAAATCTTAAGGCCTTCAAACCACAAGCTCTACAAACCTTATACCACGCTACACAATTTCTTGAGAGAAGCATTTTTTCCTTTTAAAAACGTGTACTGCTTTAAATCTTCATATTGTAGTTAAAAAAAAAATCATACTCCAGCATTAAAGTTCCCAACAATGTCTTGTGGACAAGACACTTGTTTATATTCAAAGTACAGCCAATTAAATGAAACCTTATAATTTAAAGCTTCACGGAACAGTAATTTTTATGGCCTGATAAGTAATGGAGACAAACTTAGGTAACCCAGAAAGACCGAGACAAATATATTTATTTAACAGCAAATGTTTACTGGTCAGGCTGCAGAAACAATACTGGTTTTTTCCCTCCTTCACTGCAAAGTACTAAGAGTACACACACATGAACAAAGCCAGAGAGAACAAGGAACACAGTTACAAAAGAACATTAAACCAAAAGATAATTTATCTGTCCTGCTGAGAAGAGCTCAGGGAAATCAGCCAAAACATGGGAAAAGAAGAAAATAACAGAGAACTAAACAAAAGAAAGTAGAACTATAACACTCAATTAAGATAGTGAAGGAGCTTTATACAACACTCTACACCAACCTACACTGATGATTTCTTGAAGTCTCCTCTTGATCCTTCACCTATGAAACCAACAGCCCACAGAGCTCCTGACAGAAAACATCTCTGAAATTACCACTTACACAAAGCATACATGACAAAGTACAGCACTGCCCAAACATTCAGTGAGTTCACAAAACAGTTGTTAGCTTGAAAAAGAACACACCAGCAGCATTTCTGTTAATGCTTACAGGTTTCAGGCTAGCTGCAATTAGTTCAAGCGTGATGCTTACCTTTAATAGTTTCCTCCACAACTTCTACTACACGATCTATCTGCTGAACCTAAAAAAAGTCAGAAGGTAAATACCTAAGTAGTCAACAACTGGACATACTTTTATATTAACTAGTCTTTCAAGAGTGTCTTCTTCTGGATTAAGGGGGAGTAAAGAATTTTGGGCTGCGTTTTTAGCCTGTTTTTTCTTTTCAGTGCATCTTGTTCAATCTGCCAAGAGTAACTTTAAAATTCACTACTCAATTTAAACCAAATTTTGTCTTCAAAAATGGCAAGCTCCTGTAAGTTGGGTAAAAATCACCAAATAGCTAGAGAAGAATTCAGGCCTTGAGTGCTGTTCATGGTCTGTGACAGGCAGTGGTCACCCAGGCACTCAGCACCTGTGTGGCTCAAACAGCCAAAGTGTTCCCTCATCCCAGTCTCCACAGCAAAATAGTGGATGGTGGAGAACACAACAAAAAGCTGAGGATATTGTCAGGGCAGACTATAGGGGAGAAAATTAAGGAGGTACTGCTGGGGAAAGATGCTAGAACATAGGAAGAAATGCAAAATACTGTTGTGAAGCTTAAGGGAACAAGACATTCTCCTGAACTTAATGCAGGCTGTGTTTGGAAATGGAAAGAAATGCTCTCATGCTTTTCACAAGACAGAATAATATTTAATGACTATTATATATTGTCTGCAACAAAGACAACAAATTTATATTTTAGTGTTACACTTGCCAAAATTCACCAATAATGACATTAATAGTTCAATTATTTCTTAATAGATATATTACTCTTTATGTAAAGTCAATGGCCAACACACTGTAGAGATTTTGGCATATAAAGTAGAAGGAATCAACATTAACACTGCAAAATTAAACACTCAGGAATTTTTGAAGCTGAGATTCTTCCCAGAGCTTACATCCAAACCACCGATTCTGTGTAATGTCTACTATAGATATTTACATACAATGCAGGAAAGCCAAGTGGTCACATATAAACTAGTCTGTAATTTTTCCACAATATTCCTTTTTAAACACTGCTTCTCTAAGCTGTACATTACATGAATTAGATTTAGTATGATTTCTGCAGTCTCTTCCTTGGAATTTCTTTTCCGCCTTGTTTCCAAAACAAGCAGAAAAGCACAAGCTGCAGGTGCTTCAAGAGAAGAACCTGGTCTGCAATGAGAAGACTGGAACTTGGCTCCTTTGTATCAAAACCATTAAGTCTCTGTGCCCTGAACCACTAAGTTGATCATTTCCTGTAAATACAGGACTGCACAATCTTGTCTACTTCACATTCATTTTTCCAATCTGTCTAATAGAAGTTAAAAAAAGCTCACCTATAGTTGGAGTCTGATCTTAAATTCCCAACTGAAGTCAGTGGGAGTCATTTCCTTTCCTTGCCTGGGTGTTGGATCAAGTCCATGTAAAAGTAGGGGGTTTTTTTTCTTTTTTTTTTTTTTTAAACCTTTTGAAATACAGCCTTTTAAAAACAGGAATGTCCACCACTTCAGATTTTTGAATACAGTATATTAGTTATGAATTCTAGAAATTAAGTTATAGTATTGCTAATATCTGCATTTTAATAATTTTATTGAAAAATAAATATATTTAAATAATTTTCTGAATCACAAGCATTCACACTTTAGACATATTGACTTATCTAGCAATCAGCTTGTAAAGAAAGCACACAAAAGCAGTTGTATGGAACACATGCATATTTACATACTTATGTATATATCCATTTTGGATATAGTTTGAAAATTTATGACCCGAGTTATTTGACATATATACTTTCTACTAAATGTTTAAAAAATAAATAGAAAAATTCCAGTTGAAAACAGAAGTGTACACATTTACAACTACAATACAGACATGGAACAAAGCCTGTGTTATATTACCTAAAATATTACTGCTATATGTCTCAATACTATACTGTTTAAGTTCATAACCATTTTAATCATTTGAAATATGAGAAATCTGTATCGTTCATAACCTGAGCCACCTATTACTTTCTGCATTGTGCATCTGAGGAATTTTTGCATTGCTCCAAATCCCCTGTTGAATAAAGATAGAAAAAACCCACCAACCATTATATTGCATCTTCATTTTATTGGATAAATTAAATTATTCTCAATATGTCTGTCAAGAAGATGGCTCATGTAAGTAATTAAAATTATAGGTCTGAGAGATAATGAGATCTGCACCTAGAAATGGATGTTTGTTCTACCTTACATGTTATTTCCCCCATTAAATATTTCTCATTTGAAATTACTGGAAATAATTTGGCTAAAGCCCCAAGTGCTCAAGAAGAAAATGTGGAATGCTTCCAATCTGCATTTATGAAGACAGAAGTATCTTTGAAACTATGAGGTGAATCTGAAGTGAGAAGAGGGAAAGGTTTGGAAGATTCTTATTTGGAAAAAAAAAAGGGGGGGGGGAATGATAAAGGGAAAAAAAAAAGACAAATTCATAGTAATGAAATTTTCTTGGGTACATAAAGGTCTGCTGGATTCTTTTCCTCACATCTTACTAACCTTATGGATAATTCTGCTCTGGATTGGTATCAAAGATATGTGTAAACCTTCACAGCAGAGCTCCAGTAATGTCTCCATCAGGCATCAGGAAGTCCATGAAGCACAGAGACATCTTGGTGGTGTATGAAGGAAAATGACACCATTCCTCAACGTTTCTTTGCAGAGTGTCTTAATAAAGCAGCCCCCCAGGACTGACAGCAGGTTACCAGTGCTGGGTGTGGTTAGTGCACCCCACTTGGCTCCACAGATCTTGTGGGACCTTGTTTCTAGCACAGTTCAGTACATTTTGGACTTAATGTCCGTTACAAGTAGTTCTCCATTAGGACATGAACAGGACAAGTGCTACAGACAGGCTGGAGTTGATAGCTGAGTAGAACTATACAAAACAAAAACAAAAACCAAACCAAACCAAAACAAAAAAAAAAAAAACAACAACAACAAAAAAAAACCCCACTCAACTACCATAAATCAGGGTTGATGCAGAAATCGGGGCTGAGATTGATATAGGCCAAGAGCACAGGCAAGGCCCACAAACCCATGAAAGACTAACCAAAGCAGGAAACTGCCTGGTGAAAAAACAAGGAAAAAGAGAGTTGTATCAAAGCATGAAGGCTGAGTTGGAAGAAAAAGCAAGAAAAATCTGTGACCCTTCCTGGTGGGATCAGAGCTAGGCATAAGTACAGCTCAGCAATCATATATATCCGTAATAACCCAGCACTGCCAAGCCCACCACTAAACCATATCCCTAAGCAGCACATCTACATGACTTTTAAATACTTCCAGGGATGGTGACTCAATCACTTCCCTGAGCAGCCTGACCCAATGTATGACCACCCTTTACATCCAGTATGAACACCCTGGGAGTGAGCACACATATCTAATACATAGTGACTTGAAGTAAACCAATCTTTTTTTTCTCATCTAGGAGAAACCCTATGCATTGATTCTCACTGACATAGTTAAGAAACAAAATGGTCACTATATAGATAAAATAATCTATCTTAGGTAATTAAAACATGTTATTTAGAACCCTAAAGATTTTAACTCCAGTTCACCAACTCTGTTTCCTCTCACCTTGTTTAGGCAGCTCTGCCAAATGCTGGATGCTAAAAGACTACTCAGCCTATCCCCTCTCTAAAGCCAGTAAAAGGGAAATACATGGCTTCAAAAAGCACTTTGGATCTTCTAAAAATCTAAATTGTTTTAGAGATAGTTATCTTCATTGACCATAAAGAGAGCTGAGCAAAACAGACTCTCAAATTACAGCACTTAGGCAAGATAAATCTAAGGCTTAATACATAACTTCAAAAGGCATGTGACTAGCCACCCTGGCTTCAGAGGGATAACATCTGTGTTTAAAACCTTTGCTGACAAAACTGACCATAGAAATGGGCAATGCTCTGGCTTAGGAAGATATTCTGAGAGGAGGATCTACACAACCTTTAAAGGGAAGGATGCTACCCCAGAGAAGGACATAAACAACCGATTCTCATTGTTAAACACTGACACAGCTGAAGAACAATTTTTATCTAAATTAATTCCTACATCCTTTGATTTATCGGATAGTATGTAACTGCTGTAGAAATGAACAGTTTTTATTTGCACATCCAATTTTCAGTTTAAAAGCAGGTGCTTAAGTAGCACTGTCTTCTTCCTTTCCAGGATAAAGTGTCCTATATGAATATCAACATGGGAATTCAAAAGCCAAAGTCAACCAGTTGAGAGGTACTGACTGAGCTGAAAATTGGTACGGAATCACTCTTAGCCATGAGTTACAGAAGAATAGTGTGCACCTGTTCCCAGGTTTTCAGCATGTTTTCCAAGAAGTTCTGCTAATTCAAGTAATTCAGAGTAAAATTCCATCAAATTTATCTTTCATGAAGTACATATTGGATATTTGCATTTATGCAAGGTTCTGTTTCAAGGGCAGCAGGCAGGCTTGCAGTTTTGAATGCAGTCTGGCCTTATAAACACTGAAAGGTAGGCAAGTATCATTATCTCTGTTTTGCAAACATCATCGAAACTTTTATGAACTGAACCACAGAAATATACTATACAACGTATCTTCCTCATTTATGAGGCCAAAGCAGTAGGAATATACAGACACTTGGCATCTTGGTAAGCTTCCACTGATTTCCTTTCACAATGGCACTGCTAAAGCTCCACTCACTGGAGCATTTTACAAATGAAGGAATAAGGTACATTAAATTTAAAAGTGTGTACCAATTAGAGATGTAGAGCTTGAGAAATAAAGTGCCTGTTTTTTGCAATGCATTTAGCATTTTTTATACTGCACCATCTACTTTATAGCAGTGCTCCTAGAGTTACATGCTGCTACTGAGAGTGTTCAGCATTCCCACTAATCACATTACAGAGTTTCAAACTGGATATGAAAAGAAAATTACTTAAAGCTTGCCTTATACAGTAGAACAGCCAGGGGAAAGGGTTAGTTGGAGGTCAGAAGAATGCAAGGAGCCTTGGCAGAGGGCTTTTCATGGCTATGTATTTCTCCTGGAAGCAGTGACTTCAGGCTCACCTTGGCCAAAGAGCCTGCAGTGCCCTACCATGCACGGGATCTGCACGTTCAGACTCAGCAGCAGCAAAGGGAGGGGTTACAGCCTTGTAGAGTAGCAATACTGGATTGGTTTTGTGGGTTTGTGCAGATGAAAGAATGGGCTGAAACTCTTCCCTTGGTGATGGGTGTATGGCAGAAGGAGATAGGTCTTTGATGCTAGATGTTACATGGGGAAAGATAGGGAAGGAAAGAGAATTGGAGTTGTCATTCAGGATTCACTCACCTGTGGAGCTATTGTATGCCTTTAATGGAATACATATGTGCATTAGGCTTTCAGTATGTACAGCAAGTTTGACAATTTCAGAGTATGGATACAGGGGGTTTGTGAAGCCTCTTAAGACCTATAAACCCCCAGTAATCTGGCCAGGGGTTCCAACTCATAGCATCTTTTGGAGACCTTAAAACTCCAGACAAATGTCAGTGAAATAAAATCTCCCATTCCAATGGCTCAACTATGACTGGGAACAAGAGTTTTGCATGTCCTTATATGCAGCTCAGGAAGTGAGGAAACACTACAACTACCTACATCCATTCACGTGTCCCAAAACATAACCTGCCGCCTAAATCTTTCATTCCCCCTTGTCCCTCTTTTTCCTTCCCCTATAACCCCCTCGACACAATCAGCACAAAGTCATACATCCTACTTTTCATCAACTTAAAATGAAAAGTGATGGATAACTATGTAGGAGAGTTGATGTCTCTTTGTGCACTGTATGTGCACTTCAGTTTGAAGTGAGTACACCACAAACACAAAGGAGTAAGCTTTGGAAACCACCTGAGGGTAACTGGCTGTGAACCTCTGTAATGCATCATTATGTGCTTCAGGTACTTTTCACCCTTGGCAGGTTTATTACTACCTAGAATTTTCCCATTTCAGAAAAGAGCTCCTTCACCTTGTCATGTTACGTTATGGTTTGCCTTACACACAGCCTATGGCAACGCCCCAACCCACATTATTTTTATAAAGTGGCAATTACTTTAAAGAAACACAAAAGCACAGTAACATCACAAATGATAAGAAGGATATGAAGTTGCCCTTCCTTTCCTTCTGCCCAAATCAGGCAATAAATAAAGAACGGTGGAAGTTCAGTGCTGTATTTCTCAAATGCGGATCAAAACAAGCTCTGATTTGCTAAAATTTCTCTGGTAGTTACATTGCAACTTCCTCCAACATCATAACAAGAGGAGCAGAAGAGCCTCTGACACACTGCCTTCAGAAAGCCACCCTGAGGGAGTTAGAATTGCTGGTAAATAACCACATTCTCAGACAACACCATCCTTTAAACTAAATTTTGAAAAAGAGAAAAAGGCAGGGGGAGGGGGGTAAGAAAACAGCAGAACTTATATGAGCAACAACAAATCAATTATGTCTTTCAGCCAAGTTGAAGATGAGACCAACCCGGTATTAAAGAAAGACTTCTAAAACTGTACTCTTAATGCTTAAAATTTTAAAGTAGAATCAATATCCTATTGGCAACAAAACATTTTCTATTTCTCAATTCTGCAAAAACTGCCTTTCAAAAATATTTTGCAATAGTAAGATAACAAGTCTTATCCTTTAAATACCGTTACCCTTTCACACACATTCTTTGTAAAATGGGAAGAACATCTTAAATGTACAAAAACAAAATATGGACAACATGTGCTCTTAGCTTTGCTTTTGTTAATAGTTTTGTCTCAAGATTAAGACCTTTCTGAGCTGAGGGATCTCTTACTTAAAGCACAGTAACTTTTACCACAGCAATGACAGCTAGAGGACAGTGTCCTTATTGCAAAGACTACATTTCAGTATTTTCAGGTCTAGTTACAATGTACTTGGGAACACTGCATAACACTGCATTAACAGCCTAATTCATCTCCTAACAGAAATCTTTCTGCAACTAACACAAAACTACAAATATTTTTTTCATTAAACAGTGGTTCTAGGTACTTAAATGAAGATGATGAGAAGAGGTTAATTTTCAGAAATTACATGTTACCTAAAAGAAAACTTTTAAAAAGAGAGAAAAAATGTTTAAAAAAAAAAAATCAAACTTACCACTTTTAATAAGTTAAATTCATCAAAACTGAAACATCAAGTTACAATCTTGGTCAAAGGATAGTGACTTGCTCATTTTTTTATCCTCTGTGTGCACATGTGTAAATATTGTTATACTCATTATAACAACTACTTATGGATCAATAACTATGTGGCCTCTGTGGAAATCCGTTCACCCATTTTACTTCTTTCTTTTACAAAGGTGATTCAATGATACAGTAGTACTGCATCCCAAAGAATACTGAAGGCACTTTACTAACCAAAGTCAAAGCTCTGTGGTTTCATTTTCAAGGTAAAGCTTCGTAACTGTTTAATAACTCAGTCACCAGCAGATTGAACTCTTCAGACTGTCTCAAATTTTAGCAAAATAATCATTGCTATTTGCCATTCTGCTTAATAGTGTGAAGTAAAAAAACAACCACCAAACCCTCAGCTGTGTCTGTAATTCATAAGCTCTAGTCCCCTACCCTTTTTCCACTGAATTTAACAAAGGTTTTAAGGCGTGTCTTGGGGCAAATCAACTGTAATATTTTTAAGAATATGGTAATTGATACCTTCATCCTGGATGAAGCCTGGAAATTTTCAGGCTTCAAAGAGCACTAGAAGTCAGTTTCAACAACAGCATCCGTTTCTTTCTCCCCTCATGCCACAACCAAAGCAAATCACCCTCGATTGAAGGAAGGTTTAAATGTTGCATAATGCAAGAAGACACGTAGGAGGGGCACAGGGCAGGAAGCTTCTCTGCTGCTTTTTCCAAGAGAAAGGCAATGAAGTTTAGATATTGACATTGACCTATTGAAAACATTTATGAAAATCTTTGATTTCTAAAGATACATACCCCTATAATACTCAAGCCTTTCAGGTACTCCTGGCGAGGTTGGGCTTGTGGTACACAGCCTGCTAGAACAACTTTCTTCTTCCCTTCTTGGGCCTTCCTAAACAAGGACAAACAGTGTGTTAATATTTTTTGAGAACTATCATTTTTCAACTTCAACATAGTCATATTATGCATATGACAACATAAAGCAACCATAAAAAAACCCTCCCCACATCAGAAGCAACTTGTACCTTTTTGAGCCTCAGAAACCAAACAAACCAACACACCAAAAGAACCCCATATGAAGCTATAACACACATGGTTCAGTTTGGGGAGTATCTATAGATACCATAACCATTGCACATCTTGGACAAAAATACAACCTTGAAAGCCCTAATCAAGTTCACTTAACTTTTATTTGCCAGAATGATAGGAGAGAAACTGGCCAAGAAAGATGGGACAGAGTTATTAATCTCAATTCAAGAAATTACACAGAATGCAAGGGACAGAAAGACAGCCTATGCAGGCAGGAAGCTCTAGCTCAGAACAGACACATTTATGTAGCAGCAGTCAGAACTGACCAGTTAAATCAGTCTTCTGATGTTTTCTTAAAACATTTATTTGCTTTGAAATATGCAGTTATTTTCAAATGTTTAAGTATTTAAGCATATTTGTACACTTTCAAGCTTTAAGTACTTGCCTCTGGCAGAGAAACATTTGTCTGGATATTAACTTACATAATTCCTTAGCTTTAATGCTACCTTAGCACCAAGCAGGAAATCAAAACTCTACAATTAAATGGTTAACCATTCATTTCATTGGTAACATTTTTACTCACTTTGAATTCAACAGTGGGTATCAAGCCAGCACTGAGTCTCAAAACTAATGGAAGGCCAGCACAGAACTAGCGGCTGCGCACAAAACAGTGAGATGCAAAACCTGCTAATGTTCATTAAACATTGAAGATCACCCATTAGCACATTAACCCAACACAACAACTGCATTACAACGTGCAAAACATTGAAGAAGAAATGTGCTGAATAATTTTAGCTGATTTGCTAAGTCTAACATATTATGGGTTGTTCCAAGAACGATCTTTCACAATTGCATGTTGTATCACGACTTCCCGGCAGGCTTCTGTCAAACTGGAACCTTTGACACAACCATCTTTTCTCCAGCAATATATGATGAATTCATGAAGTGTTTACTGTTATATTGGAGTAGGCTGAGACATGTCAAAACACATTTCAGAAAAATTATCCAAAATACATAAGTACTTAGACAATTTTATACTCTTCAGCTTGCTTGACTTGTCTCAAACCTGAATGCACCAAAGTAATGTTCGACAAGCACATGGATGATTCATGAGTATCTGTCAATCTCCAGCAAAGGCAATTTTAACAAAAAACCCCCAAACCAGCCCAGTGGTACCACACACAGTTTCCCTGCTCACAATTTTCACTTCACACTTGTAATATGGACAAACCTATTTACAAACTACAGCTCAAATGAAATCTCACAATAACACACAAATTGTAATATTAAAGGAGAGCACAGGTCATTTTGCCAAATACCTTGTGTTGGCTGCTGCACTAAAATGAGGTATTTTAAAGGAAAGAAATAATATTCTGTACAAAACACAAGTGAGAAATAACAGGAAAACAGATTATGACTATTACCTCATATTCAATATAAATGCAGCAAATGTCTATAAAATATTTGATTTTGTTTTAGCGGGAATTTCAGGAAATGTTCAGACATTTATCATACAGAACCTCATTGGTCCTCTACTCACGCACTAAGTGTATAATATAAATGCAAATCTTTTCATCCCTTCCTTGATAATATTTCTGTGGGTAAGGAACTATGATGAAATGCTAATTTAGTATATTTCTTAGGCACAGAATGTAGCAACATGTCTCCAAAACATGAAATATCTCTTTTCTTTCAGTGGTAAATATTTAAGGGTTTTGCAAAATTTCAATGGAGGTTACCTACTACATATCCACGACAAAATAAGAAAATAAAAATCATACTTCATGCATTACCTAAAAATGTCACATAGCACCATGTGACACTCCACTAACTCAAAGGATAAAAATCACTACTTATATAGTCTAACACACTCAACCTAACGCCTGGAGGCAAGACAATAAGCCCTGTCTCCGGCAAACAAAGCACACATCCCTAGGCAACTTGGCATCTGGTATAATCTCCTGCAAGCAACAGCCCTCTCCATCTACTTGAAAACCTGTGAGCACTACAGAAGAAAAAGCTTTTATTCACGTCTTTTTATCCGAGAAAAAAAAATAAACAAAGTTTCCCTTGACACATTAAATGGCATTTTAATGTTATTTCACAGCTTTAACATTTTGCTATATCTTCTGGGACTATAACTAGAGCTATGGGCGAAAAAGTTAAAATGAATATTCTTCATAATAAGCATTGCCTTCATTTAACTTTTTTAAAGTTGTACAGGTCTCTATAGAATAAAGAATTTTGTACACTGAGATTTTTTTTCTTTAAAATGCAATTAAGTGCAAATGCCAGATCTAAATTTTCAATCATAGCCAATTTTCATTACCTTCATAATACACCACACAATACACAAAACCCACCATAAATGAAAAGTCATTGTAAGGAAATTATGATTTTTTTGGCCTCATTTTCAAGAAACCACTTCTCAAAATATGCATTCCAGTGCTATATTGTCACCTCCTTTTAATATTGTTTAATGAGCCCTACTCGTATTAACAAAAGGCTGCAAAAATTATTCTTCAGAAATCTAGTTAGCATGAGAACTGTATTAGAAGAGCCTTTATTCTTCAAAAACACGAATAATAAGGAGAATAATACCTCATGGAATCTAGTAGGTGGCATGAATAAATACATCTTCTCTTTTAGAACCCTTTATATTTTTAAGTTACATGAACCTTACCTTGAACTTTCAATTTAATTGACTCATGAAACATCTTCTAGAAATGCTCTTTTGTAAAAACTACTTGCAAGATATACATCTGAACAGAAATTTAATTACAGCTTTTTTTTAAAGAAAGGAATTATTCAAGCTACTTCCTAAGTAATGGTTGGGGAACAAAAAACAATTGGAAAACAAGAGGGGCATGAAGTGCTGCATACAGCAGAGGACTCATACAAGATCACAGACTTACACTCCGTTGCAGAGACACAGCCATTGCAACTATAAATGCGCTAACAGTCTTAATGAAATATGTTCAATGTATTCTGCCTCTTGAAAAGCAAATTTGAGAACATAACTGGAGAATTTCTGCCTTGCTTATGTGCACTTTTATTTCTGTTAGGAACCTTCCCAAACTGGAATATTTTTCTTACAATTTTATGTAACTTGCTGCATGGTTCCTCTAATTTTTATTTTTTAGCTCCAAGAAAAGCACCAAGAAAAACTGGTCAGTAACACGACAATGACAAAGAAACACCTTGCACCCTCCAAAAAAGCCCCCCATAAGCATTTGCTACATCAGCAATGTGTGTATAGCAACACTGCTGGATACCATGGCAGCCAGTGCAGGAAGCTGTTTCACTTTTTCATGACTCACACAGCTACTCGGGTGGAAGCACCAAAAGAAAAAAAGTTAAGGACATTTCCCTGAGGTTCAAACCTATGGAAAGCAATAAAAAAGTGAAAGTAGAGAAGTTGGGCCAAGTTCAACAGAAGACAATCTGTGATATTGAAAGTAATTGCTAAGTTGATCTTTGCTAGAGACAAGAAGAGCCAGACTACCACTGCTTGCCTGCTCATTTCCCTTTCCATAAGCAGGGCTGCCCATTGGATTTTTGTTAGCTGTGAACTCTTAAGTAACTCGTAACTTTCAGGGAACCACCACTACTCCCCACCAAGGGATGCCAGATGTACAGCAAGGCTTAACAAGCCTCTGAAATCAAAAGCAGTCTGGTCTGCAGGGAGGAAAGCTGATAAACTACAGACCTGTCAGCATGAAACATGCAATTTGTAAAGTGCTGCTCTACTACCAGATATGCGAAACCAAGTATTATGTCTACAAACCCCACATTTTTTTCCTCCACAGCCCATTGTTGGTGGAATTAAATAATGAAGAAATGTATAAACAATGAGTAGAAGGTTGCCTGTAGAAGAACTAAGTAACAGTCAAATACAAGCAAGAGAAGAAGCAAGAGCAAAATTTTCAACAAAAACAATAAATTAAGGGGAAAGTGCTTTACAGAGAGCTTCTTCAGCTTTGTATTGATAGCAATTGAGAAATGTTCATAAAATAAGAAGGACTATTTCTAATGCTAAAGTACAACAGGAAGTAACTTTGTTATCTGAAATGAAAAAGTAATTATTTCAACCTGAACCCTAGCAGGCAGATGACAGCTGACCATCCATGAACTATTCCCATCAAATGCAGCACTCACCTCGTCATTGTTGTACCTGCACAAACCTGGCAACTTCCTCATATGATATGTACACTTGAATTGTGTGATGCATCACTGTAGTCTATTCATACCATTCTTATGGCCTCCTATTACACAAAATCCACAACAATCTTTATCAGGTGTTTTAGAAAGGTGTGAAGCCATAAATAAAGGGGAGCTTTGTGTCTAGAAGTGCCCAGAGAAATGTCGGTATACATGAAAAAGTTCTGCTACAGCAGCTCTAGCTAAATACAGTGTTAGCTGGGCATACGATGAGATCAGGCTTCTAATGGTTATAAAAAGTAAAATTCAGGAGATACTACTTCCCAGGCTGTAGAAATGGTGTTGTGATGTCTCTGGGGAAAAAGAAAAGCTATTTGGTTAAAAATGCAAATATGTGAAAGATCTTCCAACTGTCTCGTCTGCTGAATTAATCAGCAGAAAGCCACAAGTTTTAAAGAGAGTGCAACATCCATGGAATCAAAAGATGGTGCCCGTATAGCATTTGGAATACATTCCTGAAAATCCATAAAATCACAGCTATTTTCTGTTTGAAAAATTACAAATGGTAAGTTGAACCATGGCTTTATAGGCTTCGAGCCAATGTAATGTCTCATTAGTACCCAAAGGCTCACTTCCCATCCTCTCTGTCTGCTGTTGTTGCTCTTACCTTTCTCCAACTTCAACGCCCACGCTTTCTCACTTCTGGCCATCTGGTATCACTCCTCCTCTGCTCCAAGCTCTGCAGCTCACTGGGCCGTTCCACAGCCCCATTTAGCTCACTGATACAGGAGAAATTTATTGAGCCAAGACTGGGGGGTTTTAACTATTCTGTTTTATCAAGTTAGCTCATGGAAGAAGGGCTGCAGCAGAGCTAAAACAGAGGGCTAGCGAAAGATGTTGGGAAGAAAACAGAAAAAGAGAAGAACATGGGAACGCCTTGTTTTATCTCTGGTGAGCTTAACAAGTCTCATGAAACCTTTGAGGTCGCGATATGCTGAGCAGAGTGGGTGAGTAAGAAGCAACAAGGATATACGAAACTCATATATATGTTCTGCTTTCGAAGTTAGGGACAGCCCGATAGACAAAGGCTTGTGGAAAACCTGAGGAAAGCTTGTCAACATTAGTAACCACTGCAGAACCACTCAAGAGTCTGCTTTGGCATGTCAGCTTCCTTGTGCATTTCCACAGCCCCCAAAGAATTACTGTAGTTTATCTGTGAGGCATGTGAAGATGCAAAGCTCGTTTGGGGATGCTTATGCTGATTATTGGAGTTAACTGAACTGTTCTGGGAACACCAGTCTCTAGCAAAGCGGCCATCTTGTTGTCATGCTGCATTCACTGAACCTGATGTCAAAAAACATCAGGTAACATGCAAATATTCCACAGCAAAAATAAGTAGCATGTTCTCCTCATGATAAAAACAAGCATGTCTTCTCTGAAAATACTTCAGAAAGATAAAAATGCTTGCTCCATCAAACTCCAAACTGAGGTTGTAAAGACAGGCTCCAAGCAAAAATTAATAAATAAAAGCATAAAAATACCCTCCTCTAAGAGAGTTTTTTTATAGAAGGTGAAATGTCAGGTCTGAGAATACTCCAAGACTCACATGCTACATACCAAATTATTTCCCAAGTTTCTGAGATGAATGGAAACTTGTTTTCATCTAACTACCTGGCATGCAAGTGAAGTGACTGCAGCTTTGTCTGGAAAAGGCAATCTGATTTGAAACTCTAGACCCAGTCAAATCAGTGCCTAAGTTTTACTCAAATTTTCTCTAAATGTAACTTTATAGGCAGCAATTAAAGATGCAACAGCTATTCCTGGACAGTCATTACTCACACGAATATAGCATATTAGTGGTAATTATGGTCTTTTCTTCCCGCAAAGGCTTTCAAATTAATAGTTCAAAGACTTTATCAAAATGAAAAATCAGACCAGAATGTATTCAGGAAGAGGATGGGATGAAGGAATAAACCCTCAATCTCACCTTGGTCCTGACTAGTAATTTTTGTAGCCCCAAGCAAGGCTGAATTGATCAACATGAGAGAGAAACTTCCAGGATGTCTTTTGGTCAGGCTAGGCAAAAATGGTCACAGGCCAGTTCCTGTTCCTCCACATGATTAAGAAAACAGATTTTTAAAAATCAATATACCATAACTTTAAAGCAAATCTGCAAAACCCATAATTAGAAGTTATCAGCCTTACAACTGTTCTTAAAAGGAAAGTGTAATTAATGACAATCTGCTCCTTAAAAAATTTCATCTTGGTTGCTGGCAGACAGATTTTTACTTGTTGGCTAAAAAGCATATCTATTTTAAATTTTAATTTGTTTTCTCGTGATTGCAAAGTTGGTGTTTTTTTTTTTTTTTTCTTTTTCTGTTTATTGAGAAGACTGAGGGACCTTGTCATGTAACAGAAAACACTAGAAATAGCATTTGTCCTCCCAAGACTGTTGAGCAGACTGGGGCCTGGCAATCTGCTCGGGAGATGCCAAGACACCCACTCACCGGTTCAAACCTCCCCCGGCTCTTGTCAAGTGAACAGCAGAGTCTGCCAGCACTTGTTAGACACTGGCAAACCTTCACTGCCTAACACAGGTGACATGCACGCTTTGTAGAAGGTATTCACTAAAACATTGAGAGAAAATTTCTTTCTGCAGTATTCTGCAAGTGTTTAGGCTCCCACCATTCTTCAGATAAAATGGTCATGTATTTGCCTTTGCTGCTCTACAAATTTGGGGTTTATGAGTTTTGGTTTTAAGCACATTGTTGGTAGGATACACTACTATGTTCCTCAGCTCCTTTTCTTCCTCCCTCCTTTCAGTTCTCATCTTTAGCTCTCTGCTAACAGCATGAGTATCCTCAATTTCTCTGAGGCACAGAGTACCAGATACAGTGAAGTTCGGCCCACTCAGTCTTGCAAAAGCAGAGGCTGTGGGAAGCCAAACCACCAGGGGACTGCTGCAGGTGACAAAAACTGAAATTTCCTTTAAAAAAATTACCAATTTCTGAATATCCTTGAACCTTTATGTCCTTTAGCACATAGATGACAAGTTGTAGTAAGGTTGTAAAAATATTTCACTGCTTTTCTACATCTCCAGTTTCATGCTAGCCTTTCTTCAGCAAGAATCTAAGAAGCTACAATGGTGAGAGAGTTTCCAGAAGCAGAAATAGCTCCAAAGCTCTAGCAGCAATTTTGTCTTTTCTCTTTGCCTTCTGACACTACCTTCCTCCTTTAAGTGCAAGCATTTTCACTTCTTTCTGCTACTTCAAAAAAGCAAGACTTCATGCTCCCCCATCAAATGGGAAAATTTAATCCTGTTCTGAATTTATTTTTCCATATCTAGATGAACTGTTTAAAGATACACTTGTCTCAAAAACAGTGAAAGGAAATATCATATAAATTCACTTGGAAAGGGACACTAAACTTCTGACAGATTAAAGAAATGGAAGTAAAAATCACTACAGTGAACTTTTATATAACCCACACAGCTCTTATGCTATTCCTCTGCTCTTTCTACATACATTCCTGTAAGAACAACAATATTCTATCGTAGTATTTGTGTATATCTCTTTTATATTTAGTTAACTGACAATTTATTCTACTTCAGTTTTCTGATCTTACCCCCCCTCTTAGTCCTATTCATCTCTTTAAAAAAAAAAAAAAAAAAGTGCAGTTTAGGGCACAGAATAATGATTGTAATTAATGTGTGAAATAGTACCCTGCCTCTCAGATTCAAAGTCCAGGAAGGCTTCAAGTTACATGCATGCAGGGCCAATGGTTTTAATAGAAAACCTTGTTGATACAATGACTAAAAAATGAAATTAATGTTGAATGAAAATTAAATAATCCATTTCTCTCCCCCAGAGGTATTGCATGCTTCTCACTAACAGGCTACCTACAAAATTTTAAAAGGATTTGTTCTCCAAGCTGTTAGGAGTACTTCTCTAGTTTTTTTGCTACGTGTAACACACCAGGAATCTTTTTCTATAATGTAAAGATGGTGAAAATTCAGAAAAAGAAAGCAGAATTTACATGGAATAAACACACAGAGCAGTACATGATACCAACAGTGTTGTTTTACCAAGTCATCAGAACAAAACCCCTGCATGATTCTATGGTGTATCTGACATGGAACATTCTGATAAAAAAATCAAGGATAACAAAGGAACTAACAGCCAACTCATTTATTCTTGGACTCCTCCAGGGCAGCTGAGGAAGAAAACCACAGACCTGAAAGGCAGCCAAAATTCTGAACATCCAGGCTTTTTTTTTTTTTTTTTTTTGCTCAAAATCAGGTGGCTGCAACTGCTACATGAAAGAAACTAAAATAACTTCTTGAGAGCCACTAAATATAGCTTTCATCTTATGTGCACAGAAGACTGTTAGAAGTTATCCAACAAAGAAAAGGAAACAAAATTCAAAGAAGTAATTTTTCAAAACAGTAAGCTGCATGTTCTTTTTCCCTTATGGAAATGCTATGCAAGCAGCCACACTGTGCCTAGTTTTGTCAGGAATTATGAAACAGATAAGGACTATAGCATAGTGTGATAAAACAGAAAAAAAGCAACACAGAAAAGAGCAGAAAATTAAATTTAAAAAAAAGAGATTTAGCTCCTCAACACTGAAACCTTCATTCTGTACGAATTGTACTGTATCACATTTTTATTAACCTTTAGGTTTATATTTGCTTTAAATTCTTCCAATAAAGCCCAGCAAGCTCTTCCTAATCTAAATAGATAAGAACTGATCACAGTATCTGAACAGCAACAGAAATTATCCATTAGTCTCCTACGTGCCACTCATGACAGCCTGACCATTTTAGCAGGTCTCCAATGGACTTGCTCCAGTCTTCTTATATCCCTCAACTGCCTCTGCTACAGTCAAAACACAGTAATCCAGGTGAAGACCCACCAAGTAAAGAGCAATAAATGCCTCCACTCAATACCTTCTTCATGTTTTACTTATTCACAACTGAGAGTGACTCATGAGAGTTGGCTCATGTTTCTTGGTCTTCACCATACATCCCACATTCTTTGCAACAGGTCACTTAGCCATCAGCCTTATCTCAGTAAATTATGAAGCTGTGTCAACTAACTCTTCATTGATATCTTTAATTTCTCATTGTTTCATACCACACCTAAAAGAATGGTAAAGATCCAAACAATTCTCCATGGACTACATTTTGACATATGGTTTATTTGTATGGTTTCTGTATTGCTAGAATATCTTAGTGGTTTCTACCTTCACACAAATTCATCACAGTCCCTGAAAGCAACAGACTCGTACACTGCTTTAACTTTATGCTTTACAAGGGCCTTGCACCACACACTATAATACAAATGGAAGAGATATTACTATTTTATTTCCTTTAGAGACTGAAGCTTTGAGTCTGTGGTTACATGTATTGATTCAAAAGCGTAATCCTGCTTCTGAAAGAAAATTTATTTTGTCTTTTTCTATTCACACATTTTTAACTACAATATCAAAAACAAACCAAAAATTCTTGGGTGACTTGCATGATGACTGCATTTCACTTTTGCTTGTACTGCTGGAAAAATTTTCCAGTCAGTTGTTGTCACTGATGCTTAAGCAGGGTCAGGGAGAAGAAGCTGTTAGAAAGGAGGAAGCTCAGAAGTGCATCAAGCAGTGTAAGATGGCTTTAGTGCACTCCCACTGTGAGGTGGGACTGATCAGAGTAGCTACATCTGCTCCTTGCTTACAATTTATGCAGCATGCTTCCTTCCATTCTGGTTTAGGCTTTTTGATGTCTATGGTTGGGAAAACATTTCCAGGGTGCTTGCTGAGAGGAGGAAGAGAAAAAGACAAGTCCTAGAAGTAGCTCTGAGAAATTATCAGTTTAGACATCTAAATCTAGTTCAAAATCTATTATTTAGAGAGCTAAAAATTGTAACTTCTGTCAGAGCTGAAGGGGTAATTTCTCTAAGCATATTAGCTTGCCTAAGAATGTTTCCTAAAATAACCAAGATATCACTCTAGTAGTTTTCACAATAGATGATCTTCCAGAAGTTTAATACACCACCAGGCATTTTACAGCGATCATAATAAATGTATGGGTTCATGAAAGTTTTAGGTCACGTGCATATCTGAAAGGTCAGAACAATTTAAAGGATTCCAGCCACAAAAGTTTGAATTTCTAACATACAGCAATCCAATGTGGACTGAACACAGCACCACGCCTGACAGAGTTCAAAGAGCATTTGGACAATACTCTCGGGCACATGGTGTGATTCTTGGGGATGGTGCTGTGCAGAGCTGGGAGTTGGATTTGATGATCCTGGTGGGTCTCTTCCAACTCAGCATAATCTGTGTCATTCTCTGTGCGTAAGTGTACATAAATATATGCAGGTGACAACAGCTCCTTCACTCCCAAAGCTCTATTTCCTTTTTTTCCCCTCCAAATTTTCCATAAAATTTAATTCTATCAGATTCATACAGCCTTCTTTACAGCACCCCTTTACCTGTACATACACATAGATGGAACATTCTATTTTTGAAGAATAAGCAGGCTCTAACACTGAACAGCACTAAGTATGTAGTATACAACCAGCAGCAGTAACCAGCTGAGCACAGTAAACCACATATAACACTTCACCAGGATTTCACAGTTTTATTACCCATCCCAGTGATCAGGAAGGTCAGGACAAAGGCCCCAGTGCAATATGTTATTGATCTCTTTAGAGATAATAATTGATCAGAAGAGTAATGAATAATTTTTAAAAGTTACTTTTCAAATCCAAAGCCAAATGAGCTAGGTTCTTTACAGATAAAAGTTTCTGTAACCATCTCTAACCTTTTTCTCAGTCTTGTTTCTGCTGAGTGGTCACCCAGAGGTGAGTACAGGAAATGGAAGCAGACTCCAGTTGCATGTTTTTGGGGCTTCCAAACTTTGCTTGTGCAATGGATTCGTATTCATATTAAAGCTCTAATGAAAAAGGCCCTCCACATTAAGCTCCTTCCCTGAACTTTAGACACATAGTAAATTCATACCAAAGTTGTAATGTTCAAGTTTCTCTGTAACATATAAACAGTTCATAACAATGATTATATCAGCCTTTAAATACCTCTAAAATTTGCTTAAACAGCATTTCCTATGCAACCACTCCATATTTTTCATTCACTTCTATTTTTAATACAACATGCATCTCTGCAGACTTCAAGACACCTCACACCAGGAAACTATACTAAATAATGCAGGGCTCTGCACTAAGCTCACTTAGCTCAAAATTCTACTGAATCTCACTGAAAACTGTCATCCTGTTATGAAACTTCAGAAAAGTAATCCCTCTGCTCCCACCAGCAATTTCAAAGAAATTCTGTTCTATGGCTCCCAAACACTGCAGAATTTGAGAGGATGAGAGAAGCACTAACTGCACAACTTATGCCTTTGAAATTTGCTCTAAAAGATTTCTTATGTCTTTCTTCCAAATTTTTCTAGCAACTCAAGTACATTTTTCAAACTCTGATTACACTAAGTGTATAATATGTTTTCTTTGAAATACTACTTCATTAATAAACATCATGATTTTTTTCCTACCATAGCCTATATACAAAGATTCAAAGTATTAAATAGGCAATTGAGCCTTTTTTTCTGAATAGTCTGCACACAGGAAAGTCTTAGTCTGTCAGCAAGCAGAAGTTTGTCTTTAAAACAGGTGCCAGAGGAAGCCAGAACTTTTGAATAAAACTCAATTTAGGAAATTGAGCACCACGCTCCCTGAAACATCCTTCAAAATCTGTGCCCCATTCATCAACTTTTCACACCTCTTGTATCAGACAACACACTCCAGGTTTCCCTGGAACTCAGGAAAGCAAACTGTGTGTTAACCTTATTCAATATGATACAAAACTCTGTATGTGTAAGATATAGGCCTACCTGTATCAGCAGAAGGCAGGTTAATTCTTCAGTAAGGAACAGGACACGTGAGCTTACATGCATACTTGTACTTCAAAGTACACTACAGAATTACAGAAGTGAAAAGGTAGGTTCTGCATTGCTGTTATACCAGCAGCTCAACCTGATTTTTTTAAGATGTTTTAGATTTAACAGTACAAAACAGCAAGAAGCAAACATCTTAGGCTTCTAACCTGGTTTTAATAATACCGTTTACATAGAGCTAAACAGTGCTGAACTGCTCACTTGTATTTTTTTTTCTTTTGTTCTTTTCCTCAAATTAAAAGCTTTTACCCTGTTTTGTGCCCTGATCATGGGTCAAGTGAAGGCCAGATCAACTCCAATGACCTCGAGAAGACTTGAGAGCCTTCACTCCCCATGCACTCTCCTTAAAATGTTGTTATAGCTACATTCTTCCTCCCTACTCCCATGAGCGTGCCAAAAGCTACTCTTACTTTCCGCCTCCATTCACAATATATATCAATTTATTTCTGCCAGTATTTACCACTTTCTGAAAAAGCTATCAGATGTTGCATGCAAGAGTGTCTTCCCTCTGACGGGAATTAGGCAGGCCCAGACAAGACCCTAAGAGTAAAGCAAGGTTAGCTTAAAGAGACACTATGTTGCTATATTCATCCTGCTCTGTGGAAACAGTTGTAGCTGAAATAACACTGATACAGATAAACTGTGCATCCATCCAGTTTGTGATTTTCTGATAGGGATTACATTTCAATGTCAATAATAGATACCAAATTAGAAAACACAAAGACAGACAGCAAGAATTATTTGCTGCAGTAAACTTCTCCCAAACCATGCTTCTAACAACTTCTGCTTTAAAAAGCAATCCAGGAGAAAACGCAGATAAATATTTTACTATTAATACATTGGCTTTATCAATTTTAAAGCACAAAACCAGAGCACGTGTGGTGTCCACGAGTTATAACATTCAACAGGACTGCTCAAGCTCTGCAAGTACATGAATAATTTGAGAGTTTGCACATAACTCTCCAAAGTTATAAATTTTAACAAGCCAACTCCTTAATTTCATGTTCTGTATTCTAAAATATGTGCACTTGACCTTGACATCAGAATGGGCAATGACACTCTCCCTATTTTCAACTTGCATACAATTTAATTAATATGTTACCAACCATTCTCACTCTTGGTATTCTACATCCTGGTATTAGAGAATCCGCAACATATTTACTTCATTTAATACTGACGAATACAATACAAAATATTTTTATTTTTATTGTGATTTTTCTTCCTGCAAAACTGGACATAATTAAAGGGAGGCATAAATGGAACTGTTCAAGATGTCAATGTTTTCCTGAAAACAGTATTTACTTACTGTTACTACAAAAAGAAGTCACATAATGCTAATTTAGAGAAACCACTCCTGAGGCTATGGTCTACAGTCTATCCAGCTATCATCTTCCAGAATTTATCCAATCCGTAACATACACACTTCAATTCCTATTTGTACAACAGAAAGTGCCTGGGAGCCATTTGAAAACCTGTATTTTCTCTTCTGTTCTTCTCAGACTCCCCAGCTATACATACCCTTCCTTCTATAACTGCAGTGCCCTACTTGCCACATGATCATCAGCCAATATCCCAGGAAAGAGCACAAATACCAGACTGGCAGTTCTGTACAAGTCCAACAAAAACACTGGATGCTTTTTCCATGATTATAAACAATTGTTTCCTCTATGGACTACAAATTATGCTTTCATATCTTTTGCTTAGCTTACAGTTCTCTCTAGGACAAAGAGAGCTTGTGAGTAAACCAGCAATCTGGAGCATCTTGCTTTCCTGTTGTTCTTGTTTCTTTTAACTCAATATTATCATTGCTCTGGTCTAGTGGAACTTTGTCAGCATTGCGACATTTGTTCAATTTAATGTTGATCAATTATTACCACAGCCAATGGCATTTTAAAAAGGACTTACATGCTTTGCATAAATATGTATAGGAAATGCTAAAGATATATAATAAATATACAACCTTAAAGCCACTTCAGAATTGGTAGACTCTCTCTTCTTAGTTCTGATGCACATAAGTTTTCCCTTATTCTTAAAGTTCTCCACCATATATATTCCCTTAATAACATTAGTGTGTCCTTCCCAAAATTCTGTATTTTTTTACCCCTCATCTTGTAACATTTTTCCACTTTCCTGTGGACATCTAAAAAAGCTGCTTTAACATCACCCAGTCAGACCTTTATTCCACATTCCTCACTCTTCCTGATTACAGAATTGTGGACTAGCTAACGAACTATTCTCACATAAATCTCACTGTAGTCTGAATTTTTCTTCTCAGTTTTACTGGCTTCTTTATTTCTTTCCAAATGACAAACACATTACTCACTGAGATAACCCCCACTGAGGATAATCAGCTTCATAACGTCCCTAATCCTTCTCAATCTATCAGTTTGAAATCCATTTATGATTTCATCTTCACCTGACA
Organism: Orthonyx spaldingii; assembly: GCA_013397795.1. Lineage (NCBI taxonomy): Eukaryota > Metazoa > Chordata > Aves > Passeriformes > Orthonychidae > Orthonyx > Orthonyx spaldingii. The sequence continues at coordinate 254,732 of VZTJ01004174.1, read as the reverse complement.
CAGTTCAAAAATAGCTATCAAAATAGCTATCACCTTCTTCTAAGTAGAAAAATGTTTATGGTAAAAATATAGACATAATTAAATGTGACGTTTTAAGTTTTCTGAAAAACACTGTTCAGTTCAGGAACCAGATGAACAGTCCAAACAGGTCAGAAGGACAAATAGTTGTGTTGGAAGGCACCTTGTAACACTGAACTTCTAGTTGTCAAGCAAATCTCACTCCAGCAGAAGTTGCCCATCTGTTGCGTATAAAAATAGCAAAACCAGTTTGTTTGCATTCCCAGTAAAAGCTAATCAGTGTGGGAGAGCAAGACACATCTTTGCTTATAAACAGGCTTCCTGGAAGAGTGATGTAGAAGTTACTATTGACAAGGACTCCTCGCAAGTGATAGAGGGAGGGAAGGAGAGCTTCCCAGTTTCACAGAAAACCACCACTGTTAGCTACGACAGGAGGGTGAAAACAGTGGAGGTTTCAGGAAATTCAGTAAAACAACAACCTCAAAGTAAAATTGGGTGTGTTTATAGTATGAATTTCAGAAATTGTCATAACATCATCAGAGATCATGGTTTTACTTGAGAACAGAAGAAAACCTCTCTCTTTAGGAAGCTGAGGAAACTACTGTTTGTCCAAGGTTAAAAAAAAAAAGGTACTCTTGGTAAATAACAAAACTAATGAAATTATAGACTGATAGTTAAGTAGCTGTTTTCCCACTATATAACAAGTCATTTGCTTTCAAGAAAAATCTGATTTTGCTTTAAAAATTATGTGTTTGAGAAGCTGACTGGCTAAATCTTCCAAACTTCTTGCAATATACATCTAAGAAGGGCTGTTTAGGAAATATTCCAAAGACAGGAAACAATTTGAGAAGAAACACAAATACCACTGTATGGTATCAAGTACTTTTAAGCACCACCTGCAGCAAAGGGAAGCAGCAGAGCAGCAAAGTTTCTAATTACCTGCTGTAACAAAAACCACACAACACTTGAAATTATCATGGGTAAGTAAGCCCTAATAGAAAAAGTTCATCTTTTTGTTGCATCTGTTATCCCAAACCCCAGTTTTGATTAATAATTTAACATACTTGAATGGTTAACACAACATTTATTACTCCATGTTCTAAATAATCAACAACCTCTCCTAAAGGAGGGCAATTACCAACCATCAACTGTCTGAACATTTTAAATTCATTCTACTCCTCTCAGAAGCCTATGGTTATTGATGCAGGATCTCAGATATCATTACTTTCACAAGGATTTTGGATAGAGTGAACTTTTCTCAACCAGGAGAAGTAAAAGCTACAAAGCCAGTTGACACAAAACACAGAAATCTAATTCTTGCACATGTGATCCTCTGGAAAACTTGGCCTCATTTCTACCAAAGCAATATTTACAATAAAATGAATGTGCTGAATAGGCTGAAGACTCGTGACAGATACCAGATGATTTTGAACTATGGTTATGAAGGGTCAACATCTGATCTTGAACTATGCCATTAGAAGACATCATTAGCAAAACAAAAGCTCCCAAGCTCCCAAGTACCAAAACAACTGACATTCACTAACAAGTATTGCTCACTAAATAAGAATTAAACTGAGCTCTGACAACTCTAGTGAAACATGAAGATATGACACTAAAGAATATATATATTCATGGCATATATAAAATTTTAGTTATAGAACGGTTTGGGTTGGAAGGGACCTGGAAGATTACCTAGTTCCAAAACCCCTGTCATGTGCAGAGACACCTTTCACTAGACCAGGCTGCCCAGGCCCCCATCCAACCTCTAGCCTTGAATGCTTCCAGGGATGGGGCATCTACAACTTCTCTGATCAACTTGTTCCAGTGACTCACCACACTCACAGTAAAGCGTTTCTTCCAAATATCTAATCTAAACCTACTCTCAGTTTGAAACCATTCCCCCTCGTCTTGTCACTACATGACCTTGTAGATAGTCTCTCTCCATCTCCCTTGTGTAAAACATACCAGATAAAAGAAATTTTCCTTTTGCAGTATTTATTATGTACACACATACTTTTCTGAGTGTAAAGAGTGAAGATGTGAGGGGGGGAAACCAACTTCTTCACATAAACATTATTATCCAATTCTAAAAAAATATAGTATGCCAAGTACCTGAGTAATACCACAAGACAAATGTAGAAGCTGAATTAAGAATTTCTAGTTTGCCAGAAAGATCTTGTAAACAACCAGCAATCAATATTTTTATTATTCCGAATGCAAAATCTCAACATTTGTGTTCTTCTTCCCCAAGATCTGGGATACATTAGGATTGCACTATTGTAGAAACTATTTTATGTCAATTCGGTTTAGAACTGAGGTCTCTCTCAAAAGGTGAAGCTGTCTGTGGTCTCTGACTGATGAGGTCTTGGCTGAATAGTTCACCTAACTCAGGTCAGAATTCCTTGTCTCACAGCAAGGGGGATCTATCCATGTTAAAAAGTTCGGCAATTTACAGTAGTAACACGGAGAGGGGCAACCCCATACCTTGGCTGCAGGGGTGGACAGCTTCTGGAATGTTGCTTTCCATCTCAGACCTGGTAGTGTTTACATTTGAAACTCACTGTGAGTTAGGAACCCTTTTATCAGACTATAGATAAACCAAGAACAATGCTACAATGTGGAGTAGAAGAGTAATTTGTAAAATCTTACATGAAAACAAAACCACTATCCCTCAGACACCCTCTCAACTGGATACAAGAGCTAGCCTCAGGGAAAAAATTCTAAGATCAACCTCAACGGTAATACAAAATAAGAGGTCATGTCAGTTTGTATTTGCATGTTTAGCATGTTGTTAAACATAATTAAGATTTATTATCTTAAGTTTACTAGACAAATTTAAGAGACCTTGAACTCCTCTTGCACTGAGGGCACCTACTTTATTTGACTTGTGTTACTTCTCACATGATTTCCTTCCCATTAAAAAATAAGGTCTTGAAACTGACAAACAAAAAACCCTCAGTAAGCAAGTAGTACAAACGAAGAGCTTTGTAATTCTGTACACAAACTATCTACATGGACAGAGGCAGCACAGCTACCAAGCAGCTTCTACAACAGTGTTATAACCTCAACATCCTAAAAAAATGGAAGGGTGGGCAAACACCAGGACCATTAAAATATTCCTTTTCCAGTGGCAATTAAGTTTGTCTAGGTAATACACAATATCTTTCACTTAAATCTCAAGTATTCTTTTAAATACTAAATCTCCTCATACCTATCTGGTTAGTTATTATCCACTTCTTATGGTGGCACATATTTATACAAAGACTGAAATGGGCTGAAGGGGCAGTAAAAGAAGAATTACTATAACTGAAGTCTTTACTATGAATCCTATAACCTAAGTCAACAGAATTCTCTGTTAACACATCTGATCTCCATTCCAACTCTTGAAACATTTAATCCACTTTTACACTGAAGGAAGAGTAGGGGGAAAGAAACCTCAAACTTCCATACAAATAAGTTATTGCTCTAAATTAATCAAGGATTACTGACAGAAAACAAAACACATCATTTCAGCACACAGAAACACGTGTACTGGCAGTTGGGTGAAAGACTATCTCAAGCATCCCATTTATACTCAAAATTATTTGTTATGCGGACTTCAATAAAGATGAGGTAACTACTGAGTAAAAAGCAAGAGTCTACTTGATTAAATGAAAGCTTAAACTCAGAGGGGACTTCTCATTCAACCATTTTTCATCAAAAGATCATATTTTAAAAGACATAAGTATTTAAAGTCACTCATTTTGGGTTGTCTTCCCTCTGTGTTCCCCATTCCCAATAGAAGAGATTGCATTAACATTTCCAAAGAATGCTTTGAAGATTAGTTCAGATACTTTTGCTGGAAGCTCCCCATTTCACTGTTTCACTTCTGAATTGCCTGGCATAGCTAGAAGGCTAATCAAACTTACCCTTGCTGTCAGAGTGCCAGGTACAAAGAGCAGTGATACAGGGATGGGTAGAGCAGTACGGATGCAAAGAAGGGTGGCCAAGAAGGCAAGATATAAGGGAGCAACTGTATTATAGGAAATGTTTAGTGATTTACCAATGCCTAATGAGATCTGTCATCCTGCCTTCAGGTTTCACAAGTGCTACTGGAATCCATTCCCTCCAGGCTGACAATCTGCAATGACTCAAGGCAACTCAATTGCAATGCTGTACAGGCTGAGTTCCTAAATGCTCTCCCAAAAGAGCTTGGAAATGCTTTCCACATTTACAGAGTATCATCATAAGCTTTCAGCCTAATGCCAAAATGCAGAACAAGCAGTTGTTACATCCAAAAAAAAAAAAAAAGGCAGAAAGATCACAAGTCTTCACCTGAAGTAAAATTTTGGGGAAACAACACATTTCAACAGTAGTACACAAAATCATCTACAGACATATTAAAACACTACAGGTAAGCAATGGATTATTGCTGATTTACTGCCACTGTGACATTTAGCCATATGTAAAATAAGTGAAAAATGCAACAAGTAGTGTAACATTATTTCCTGGGGAGCAGGGCAGTCATCCTCTATGCAAAACCAGGCTATATCTAACTCATTCATTTAGACTGCTGTGTAATAACTGCACAGCCCCCAAACTGGACAGAGTTCTCAGAATGCACACATGAAACTCAGAATAGCAAATGCTCTACATTTCACAGCTCAACCAGTACAAAAGACTCAACATTTTGTTAAGACTGTGGTATGCAGAATTGCAGTTATCATTGACAACACTTTTAAAATCCCATCCATGTTATTTCAGACTCAGCTTGATTTAAAATGTTTTCATTCAGGATGTTTTTGTTTTCACTGAGTGGTTATCTGGTCTGTATCTGTCAGCAATTACTTGTCACCGGTTTAGTACTGCAAGTAACTTCAAACAAAAGACAGCGTCCTACCAAGTTACATATCAAAGTAAGAAAAAGAACAAAATGTGTGACAAAGGACAATTCTCATGAACTAAGGTCAATAAAATATGACTTTTCATGTATCTAATAAGGCACTAACATTTTACAGAAATTTTGTTTGCTACATAAAAGCAGTGCTGCTAGGATAATATTATGCCCTGCAATAATTGTAAATGATATTTTACAGAACAATTAAATTACTATATATTTGTTTATCTCAAAGCATAAACACACTGTGAAGGTTATGAACTTCTCAAAATGCATTTTTCCTGTAACTACTGAGTAAACATAAAGGGACTGCCCAGTACTGCCCAGATATTCCTGTTCTAGTGTTGCACATACAATAAGGCAACCAAAAGCAGTGCATACTTCATTCCTTCAATTCATTACTATTTCCCAGAGAGCACACTGTCTAAAAGCCCAGTTCCTCCCACCTTACTGCTTATTTTTCTTCCCTCCAGCTTTTTGACTTCATCTACCTGTGCTAAATTTTGCCACTCTAGTCCCAGAAAAGCATAAGACAAAGTGAAACACAAACAAGTAGAGGATGTGAACACATACCCAATGAGGAAGTTTACTGAAAAGAGAAGAGTAAGTTGTCATAACTCACAAAAAGGGTGGCCAGAATTATTTCCTTTTGACCCCATCAGTGGGCTGGTTTTTGTTTGTTTTTAATGTAGAGAAATGCAGCGTTTTTATCTATTTGGTAATATCTCTCTGTTGTACATTTGCCTCCTACCTTCTCTTCATTCCCATTCAAAAGTGGACAAAATTGCTAATTATAGTATGTTGTAAGTAAGCAATTAAGGACAAGAGGATCTAGGATCACTGTTCTATTAAGCCAACACACCACCAGTGTATATGCAAAATCAAAATTTCCAGTGGGACCAGCTGCTGAGAGTTCTACCCAGTAACTATTTTCAAATGGATCATGTTCGTTACTTGTGTTGCTTGAAAACAAATCCATGAAAAAAAAAAAATCAGGTGAAGAGCATAATTATTCATCATCATCACTGTGAAAACCTGTGCCTAAAGGGGATTTTTAAGTGTCTAAATTTGGTCTTGCAGATTTGAAAAGCTGGCCTCTAGAGAACCGTATTTCTAATTTGTCGGTTATTAAGGAGAACGCAGATGACAGAAAAAGAGATCTTTCAGATTACCTCTATAAAGCATGGTCTTTCTCTTTCCTTCCCAGTGGTCAGTTGGATGAGTTACTATGATAAGATCCACCAAGCAACATAGATGAGATAAAGAGAGGACATAGGTGGAACAGGTAAGAATGCATTTCTTGACCAAAAACAATTCTGGCTTGCAAAATGGAAGAGTGACCAACAAACCCCTGGTCAGCTCACAAGTCCAGCTATGCAGGCATGGGTCATTTCTGGATGCATTTGTATTTACACAGTGCAGGAACAGCCAAGACAAAACCTTAAAATAAGTTCAGAAAGAATCTGGTCTTCTTATCTGTAAGTTTGTCTGAAGCTCTAGCTAGAAGTCGTGCAAAATGTTAGAAGTACTAGTGAGGAAAAACAGCACAGTAATTATAACAATTTAAAATTAATAAAAATGCTTGCAATGTAAATGATAGAAGCACAGCATGGATTGGGTTGGAAGGGATCTTAATGATCCCAACTCCCCTGCCGTGGGCAGGGACACCTTCCATTAGACCAGGTTGTTCAAGGCCCCTTCCAACCTGGCCTGGAACACTTCCAGGGATGGGGCATCCACAGCTTCTCTGGGCAACCTGTTCCAGTGCCTCACCACCCTCACAGTAAAGAATTTCTTCCTACTGTCTCATCTAAATCTACTTTGTTTCAGTTTGAAGCCATTCCCCCTTGTCCTGTCACTACATGCTCTTGTAAGTAGTGTCTCTCCATCTCTGTTGTAGGCTCCCTCGGGGAGCTGCAATTTTCACCAGATGTACCTGCACACACAGAGAACACACACAGCTAATTTTGATACAAAAATCCTTACTTTCTCTGCCCCATTTGATAGTTCAGCATTAGAGAATACAGTCGTACTAATGGAAGCTATGAACTTTTTATTTTGGAAGTTAAAAAATTCAAATTTGAACAGTGGGACAGATGGGGAAACTGCTAAGCTTACATAAAATTGCATATTTCAAAGGCTGTTTTCTGGCATGATAGTAAAAAAAGATAAATCTGCTAGAAACCATGCCAGAGGCAAGTGGAAATATAATCAAATCAGTGCCTGTAAAGCCCACCTTCTGAAGACTATTTGCTCTGTTCCCAAGCAAAAGACTGTAATTATCTTTTCAAATACCTACAGCAGGCTGTTAAGTTTAATGAATTTCGCTGTTTCCAAAACAGTTAACTGCATCACAGTAAGAGTTAATACATTCCCTGTTATAAATAAACAAACAACCATCTCTTGAAACATCCCTTAAAAAGTCATAACATCTAGGAATAATCCGGTAGCCCTCTGGCTCAGTAAGACCCCTACCAAAAAGGCTCTACTTGAACATCACTGGGCATACATGGAAGCTTGTTTGATAACCATGCATACCAGACAGAGATTTCAGCATGTTATGATATGCTAGAGCTGACTATCCCATTTCATATTAGAATAATCTTGTTATTTAAAAAAAAAAGCCTCAGAATGGTTTTGCTTTGCATTTTCTGTATCAGCTTTCATCTGAGGATCATAAATCCTTTCTTTGTCCAAGAATCATTTTTCTAGCCTCATATCCACAAGGTGGATATCCTTCTTTATCGTAGTTTTACAACCCTGAAAAGTAAAGACTGACTTGTTCAAAGTCACTCAAGCAGTAAAACCAAAACCATGTTCCAAAATCCAGACCATCATCCTGTTGTCAAGATTAAGCCAGCCTCGATTGGTGAGAAACAAGAGACAGACTGGCTGCAACTTTTTCCAGTTCAGTGGACAAAGCTTTCCCTTTAAGTGTGTTACAACATCGGAGCTAGCAGAGCCAAAAAACTGCCTAACATGAAATGAACCACATTCAGACTTTCACTGCCCGAGTGTTGCACAAAGCCTCCATCTCAGAAAGACGACTGGCACACGTTCAAAGTGATGAGTAAACCTATCTCCTTCAATATGCCATTTCTGATATGGCGTGAGGGACAAACAAAACCCTTTGTGCTTACAAGGGAGTGAGTTTGGGTTTGTACAATTTGGACTTCATTTTACCTACTCACATGACTGATTTAACTTTACAAGGTTAAATCAAAGAAACCTGTTAGGAAATAAGACAGTGTCAGGGACATTCTCTTTTCCAGAAAAAATACCAAAAAATGCATAGGCAAGCACATGAGGAGCTGTTAATTATCTGGCTCCAGCCAGCTGGCAAACTTGTAACCCCAAGGTCAGACCTCAGGCTCAACCCATTGGGTCTGAGATGAAGAATTCACAACCACCTGAGAACTAACTCAGGGATACACCCAAGAAACAGACAGGCATGCTCTCCTTCCCAAGTCCATGCTTGGCAACAACTCCATGGAGCTTATTCACAATGTTTACACACCAAAACAGTTTAGCTGAGCCCAGCCACATTTCCTGTGCTGTTCCATGTGTTTTAGATAAATTGACAATGGGCTCTCAATGGCAAATTGTCCTGAGAGACGATGAGCATGTATCAAGCATCAGTCTTCATACATACACTGCTCCAATGAAGACTGTGGATTTAACTGCACACAAGCATTTCCAAGATGTCAGTATCAATCAAAAGGAAGAGTTTTCAAAATTGTTTCTTTTTCCTCAAAATAATCAGCATCACATTTTTAAACTAGAGTTACAGTTCAGCACTAGAGAACCATGGTATGGGCCTTTTTGATCAAATTGTTAGCAATTTTTCTGTTACCAAGTACTTGTAGTGAAGGTAAAGCACCATTTTTCATATCCACCCCAATGCAATTCAAGTGCATTTGATAGATTTCTCCAACAAAATGGTGGTTGGTACACAGGTGTTTTTATCAACAAGTAACTTAAGAAAATTATCAGTTTTTCTGTCAACAGCAATGTTAGCTGCCCCCATCTTAAAAAGTTAGTATCTTACCCCTACTATGCTTTTACTGTAACCAACCATGCTCATGGTTTACAACAACAAAACGAAACTACTACCACACAAATTTTTTTCTTGTTTGAACATTTTCTCAGTTGTCTTTTGACGGAAAACTGACACGTTCAGGCTATGAGAAAGGAAGTTCAGCTGGTATTTATTTCCACAACAATATTCAGCTGCCTTTAGAACTCAAGTTCCTATTGTGAAACTCTTTGTCCTTCAAAGCGGGGGGGCTGCCGAGGCCATGCTGACTGGCTCAAAAAAGCAAGGTGCTGTGGCTTTGAAGAGGCTACAGCAGGTACTGCAAGCAGCCTCCCAGCCATACCATAAATACACTCCACATATGCTGAATTATTTTGAGAAGACAAGCAAGATTTTGCTGCAGCTGACTGCTTCCAGCTTGTGAGTCAATTCCCTTTAAAACAAGCTGAGGTACCACTGGCTACACCACCTCGCATTCCAAAAAATGGCCCTACAGAGTGATTGAGTTAGTAGATGCTAACCTGTTATGATTCAAGGTACAGTATTTCTACCAGAGAAATAGCTGTAACATTGCCAGCACTGAAACCTCCCAAAGCTAGGAAACAGGTTTCACAGCAGGAACACAGGAAAGGGACAAGATCTGATCTAACTAACAAATGTGATACTTCTAAACTTCTAACCAAGGCAATTTCTGAAATGCCTTGACATCCCATCCAAGCCTAAAACATTGTTTGTTTATATAATCTATATCCACATGAGAGCTGAAAGCTATTTAAATGCCTACCGGTTTGGTGCAGACAGAACTGACTCAAGCTAAGCAGGTTCCAGGATGTGTCAAATAATGTTGGAAACAAGAATACAAGAGGGCAGCATTTGTCAGTTAACAAGCTGACACAGGAATGCATTTGTGATAGTTACTCAACACATGATTGTTTAATTTGGTTTTTTGTAAGCATCTAATTCAGGTCTCTGTAAACGAGAACTTAAAAACAAAGCAAAAAAAAAAAAACACAAAAAGCAAACAAAAATCCCAAAACTAGTGAAAAAAACCCAAACAAACTGCAACAAAAAGCACATTACGTTAGCTTTCTGTTGATATTAAAATTACAGACATCTGCCAATAATACTCTTTTAAAAATCACAACAGACAAGTGCAAAGTTTTCAAATAGCAACAGGAGTATGTATTGTACTGTCTTCCTCATTGTTTCTGACTGCACTTCCTAGGAAAAGAATATTAGACTTCATAGTCAAAAATCACATTGTTTCTGTCGCTGAAAGAAACAAGTACATGAAGACAACTCATTTGAAATTATTAGGGTCTAAATACAGGCTACAAAATACTGCCAATGTATTTCAAAATAAAAACAGTAGGTAGAAACTAATTGTGTTATTTGTTGCATTGAAAGGATTTCAGGTGTCTATGCTTTTCCTTTAGAGTTTATTTTACAGTAAATACTTTCTCCATTCTTATATAAATTTAAACATAACACACTTACAAAAATCCTATTATACATGTGGTGCTTTATGGTAAAATTTTCAGCAAATTATAGAAACAGGTGCTTCTTGCCCTTTGACTTCCTAATCAGTATGCATATGCAAAAAGTCCCCAGAACATAATGGCAAAAAAATTACACACCTCTTAAGCATTTAAATAATTCCCACATACATTTCCCAGATTACTGGGAGCACCAAAACGACCCTGTGAAAGAATCAAACAAGAGGAAGCTGTGGGTTACACCAGCAGACCACAGTTGCCAAATCTAGGCTGGGGGTTTTTATCCAAATAGTTTGATGGTGAACAGTGTTACGTGCTTTCTCTGAAAGACAGATCATAAATACTCACATTAAAAAAAAAAACAAAACAAAACAACAACAACAACAAAAAAAAATCCAAAGAAACAAAAAAACCCCCAACTAAACAAAAAACAACAAACCTCATGTCAAGAGCTGTGTCTTGCCCTGAGCTGAGCCCACTCCCAAAAGAAGCCAACTACTCCAGCAACTCCCTAGTGAACTAGAACCTCCCTGGCTCCATGAGGGCATAAGCAGCAGGTGTTGGGACAGCACTGGGAATTATGTTACCTAACAGTAGTGCAGGTTTTTTTATTTTAATGATTAGCAAAAGGAAATAAGTTAGCCTATGATGAAGTTATAATTTATCTGTATGTGACAGAAACACAGTGATGCATTTTGTGATCACTGAAAGAAACCTTAGCAGTATGGGGTTTTGTTTGTATTCAAGGGACCAGTAGCCAAGCACTCCCCCAGCCTGTGCCAGCCCAGTCAGTCTGCAGCTCTCCTGGATGAATCCTAACATACCCGACAAATAAAAGCACCAAAATAGTGCAGCCACTTGCCAGATTGCCACAAGAACAGAAGTACAGCAGGTGGCCATCCACAACTCCAAATTAAATCACATGCCGCTCAGAACTTTATACCAATCCCTGTGTAGTGTTGTATCTGTTTAATGTTATTCTTCATCCTCAATTTTCAAAACTAAAAGAAAATGGGTTTTAGTGACACACGAACCATGGCAGGAGACAATGATCCAAATGGTCTCATTCAGCACTCAATAAAGCAGAGAACAACTATGGCATCTTTCCCCCCTCCATTCTCCATTTTTTTTCCCTTTCATTATTTATTAAGTAAACCAGTGCTTATCTGGGCTAAATCCCCAGGCTCAGTGAAACACCAGGTGGTAGGCTGGGGTAGTTTTTCTAGCAACAGATGGCTCAAACATTTTATGACAAACGGACATGGGACGATTGCTCGTCAGCCCATCTTTCAGTTACTTCTTTATGTAACAGCAGCAACTCACCCGGGGAGCTCAAGCAGCTGCTCACCTGTGGCAGGGCCCCCAGGAACCAGGCAGGGCTGTGGGAGCCTCCCTGTCGGCTCCCTTCCAGCTCCCTGCCTGCTGTTCAGGTGACATCGCACTGGGAGCCCACACCGGGCACTGGGAGGAAACACAGTGCTTATCTCAGACAAGAAACTTGGGCAGCACTGGTCCCAGAGAAAAGCTACAAAGCGCAACCCCTGACTCTCACGTTAAAATTTTTATTTCTCAGTTATTCTTACTTGCTCATTGTCTTATCTGACCACATCCAAAGCAATTGTGAGCAGCTACTTTCAACCTTAAATAGGAAAGGAATTTACTGCCTTCCACACTTTGCTGTGCACCATAAAGGAAGGTTACTTAGTTCACCTGAAGTGAAGAAAAACATTCCATCATTGAAATTATGTCAGTCTGAATAAACAGAAAGAGAGAACAAATAATAAAATGAAGCACTGAATACTCCATTAATTCAATTCACTTCTCCCCGGTAATTTAATTCCAATAGGTTTCTACCTGAAATGCATACTGTAGTGCTCCCTCTCAAGTCATTCAAGGGGGATAGGGAGAGCACAGAAGCCACCCCTCTAGGCACTACCATACTTCACATGCCCCCTTCTCCCTCCAGGATTTCCCAGACAGGGACATGGGAAAAACATCTGCCAGTCTCACGCTGGCATTATCTTGAAATCTGAAATAGCATTTGCATTTATTTGGCAAAGGTTAATAGTATGCTTGTAATATTTTTAGTGATACAACATTGCTGAACTGATGTGACAGCAGTAAGATATGCCTAAAAATAATCTCAACCCCCAGTACTGTCTGCTCTCGGATTTTGATTCCTTGATTTTATTTATTTATCTATCTATCTATTTTAAAATAAAGGACATTACCACTTGCAGAAGTGAAAAGGCTATGAACTAAACAGTTTACAACCTAGGAGAAAGGACTAAAGGACAGAAAATCAGAGGCAGAAGTCTAAAGACTTCTTACACCCCTAAAAATATATTAAGGGTTTGTTGGTGCTTTTTTTCCTAAAATAAATTTAATAAGCTGAGACCAAATGGAACTTGGGTTACATGCAGAAGCACTAAAATTACAGAAAACTACATAGCATGAGAAAAAGAACATTGCTACCCATATTTTGTATTAGTTTTGATGTCTTCAGTCTGTGGCTGAATTTCCTCTTGCAACACTCTTAATTTCCATGTGCTTATTGCAGTAGCTACCCATCTCAGTCAAGGAGGCATCAGCTCAGAAGGAGAATTAAAAACAGTTGCATAATCTACTTGATATTTAATAAAGAGAAATGCATAATACATGAACACAGTTGGAATAATGAATCACCCTACTAAACCAGATTATATTCTTCAATTTGTCACTTGTTCCAGACAAAACATTTATCAGTGTAACTGTTATTAAAATAAGAAATTTGGGGCCCAGTTTTGGTATCCAGACCCATGCCACAGCATTTTTAATGCTGGAGTATAATAGAATGGAACATTATAAAATGTTACATTAAGACACTACCCCACTACTCTGATCAGATACACAAGCCAAGTCCAAATAAGACCGTACTTATTCAATTCAAATACAAGCACTTCTCTTTCTTCAAGAAAACACCCAAACCCAGAAAATACACACTCATTTCTTCTTGTCAAGAAATAAATATCTCCATGTTGCATGAGTACATCTAGGTTACATGGTAACTTCCTGGCAAACAGGAGAAATTGTATAATATAGTCTATAAAACTAGGCTTGCAATAGGAATGTGGGAACTAAATGACCACACTTCTGCAGCCCTAACTGCTCTGCAGAAGTCCTAGTCTAACCTCCACAACCCCCCAGTATGGGTAAGGCAAAGAGGACCTAACACCAACGAAAGGAAGATGCTTTGAGGGCATATTGCCTTTGTGAACTTTTAGGGCCCACCCTTGTAACCCTGAGGTGGTAGGAGGGAGGAAATTACCATATGCTCACACCTTCCAGTAACAACTAGCTCATCCCAATTTCACTGTTGTCACAAACTTGATGAAAACCAGAAAGGTACCACCACTGTGAAGCCAACAATAACACTCAGCTGCAATGTATTTACACACTAGCCAGGGATAGTACATAGCATTTATCAAACTTTATCTGCAAGTGGCCAACAATGCAATTCTTGCACTTCTCAAGCCATAGCAAGGGTCATTCTTCCCCAGGGCTACTAGTCAAACTATTGAAAGCAAGACAAAGTTCCAGTGGAAACAGCATATGCACTAGTGTTTATTCTGGTCCTGTATTGAGGTGGGGTGATTTTGCAGTTCATTGGCTAGCTAGTCTTCCTGGCCAAAAAAATCCGCCCTTTAGCTCCCAGTGACCAGCCAGCCTAACTATCATATAGTATTTAATGTGGTGTTATACATGCTACACTACAATGTAGTTTTCCAAGGAAAACAAATACTTTGAGTAGTGAAGAATTCAGATTGCAGCAAACAGAGTAAGCAAACATTGTGTTTGCACACCTGTGCAGCTTCAGCCCAACGTAAGTTACCTTTTATCACCTGCAGCTGTAAGGCCAGACAGGCACTAGATTGACAAAAAACAGGAGGACACTTGCTAATAAGGCTTAAAACTTGTTGTCTAGATTGTGGTTTGAGGTGCATTCAAATATCTCTTTGATACTGAAGAGTCATTTTTAACTGTATACTGCAGATATATTTTAATAAGTGGTGCAAAGGTCCAGAGACACTATACCAAAGCATTGTCATGTGCAAAGATATGGGGGGGGGGAAGGAAAGTGAGAAATATGGTTGTACCTTGAACAGTATTAGTCCAGACAGAAAAAAGCAGGAGTCTTTCTTACATGCTCTCTACTCTTGTCAAGTGACTCATATCCCTGCACCTCTCAGAGAGGCATATGTGTAGATAATTACGCACCTGCTCGCTCCAAAGTGGGTCTGGGGCACGGCTGCAGGCCGATGGTGCTTACAAGGCAAGGGAGGTGAGAGTCCAGCTTTCAGTTTCGAGCCTCAGGTCAAGTCAGTCACAGGATTTTTAAATCATTAACTGCACGTCAGATCAGATCAGCCACCTGTCCTTGCGGGCTGGATACACAAACACACTCCAACTTTTTTCTGTTTGAGCCATATTTTTAAAGTACCAAAAATGGCAAAGGAACAGACAAAAATCTAAGCAGTTCTTGAGTAAGTCCTTACTCAGACATCAATCCATAATAAGGGATTCAACACCAATAGCTGTTTTATTCCAGACACATAGGAACTTACTTTGAGACAAAGATGAAAGACAGGATAGCTCAATCCTTGACTCAGAAAATTCTGAGAAGCAAGTGGATATCATGAAACCCACCAACTTCATGGACTAAGAGGATTCATTTCTGCTAACCTTTCAGGAAACAAATTCTCTAGCCATAGAGACAGAAGTTAAAAGATGCACTGAACATTTTAGAATAGTTCAATTGGGAGAGACATGCAATATTCAACGAGTCACCTAGTCCACCTGTCTCCTCTGGACCTACCATTACCTCTTTCCAAAATCAGGATGGCAAGAACTTACACATTAAAGGTGCAAAAATCCTAAATCAATAAATTGAGAAATTATTGTCAGAAATTCCTGCTTTAAGGATTAAGCAATTTCAATTTAGAAATTGTACTTTTAGGAAGACAATGCCAGTTAACAATTATCTTGTTTACTCTTCTACATTTTTCCATCGTGCGTCCTAGCCAGCATTACAAGCATGGTACTCCAGCCTTACTCAAAAATTAGGCCATTTGAAAGCGTATACGCTCCTATCTTGCTACCCTCTTTTCTTAGGAGAAGGATAAAGACTGTATTTACAAATATCTGGACTTTTGAACAAAAACAGGGGAACAGCAGTGGTCCAGACTAGCTGTGTAAGCAAACAACTAGTTTGTCACTGAATTTCTATTTGTAAGAATATTGTTTTGCAGCTCTTTTTGGCTCTGCTCTTTGACACTAATGTTGTTTTCTAAACATGCCAAAAGAAAACACCCACATCCCCACTCCTGTTCACAGTCAACTAAGCTCTTTCCCCCCCCAAAAAAAACCACTTGAAATGACATATACATACACACAATCCAGACCTAAACTGGCACAGTCTCCTGGCCTCAAAAACCAAGGTTTCATTACATGTGCCTTGCATAAGACAGGTTCATATAATTACATAGAAAAATGTATTTGAAAACCTTCATCAACAAGAGAGCTATATAGGACCATAGGAAAACTATGGTTAGATGGTATCTCTAGAGTCCCCTTTAACTTCTCATCTAGTTCCAACACCTGCTTAAAACTAGGCTAATTCCAGAGTTCAATAATGAAACCCAAAATTGTCCAGTTGAGCTTCGAGCATATCTGATGTGAGGGCAATCTGGCTGTGATATCTGTCACCCCACTGACTGCCAGGGTTGATTCAGCTGATGTGGCTGTTTAGGCAGGTATTCCCTTCCTCCCTCAACACTCCACGAGTCCCTCCCAAAGCTGCATGCTCACTCAAACAAGACGACCTGCCTGATACAGATGGTCCCATTCTATGATCTCAGGACGGAGAAGGATACAAGCCTCTCCAGGCAACCTGTTCCTTCTACTTTATTCCTCCTGCCATGATCAGGTTTTTCTTTGTAACCAGTCAGAATTACAATAAAATCATTACTCCCATTGGTCCAATTACTACACCAAGGTCTAGCTGCTAAGAGCACTGGTTCCGGTTCTATCACTGGCCTCCTCTGAGAAAATTCAGGTTCTACTTTCTTCGTAGCTACAAATTAGACAGCTGAAAACAGCAATGAGATCTTATCTTCAGGTCATTGATATCCATTTTATCTTCAGAAGTCCTGTGCTGGGCAGTTTTCCAGCTCTATTCTCCCAAATGGTAAACAAGAGCAATCCTTTTCACCAGTTTGCTGGCTACATTCTTGCTGATGCAGCCAAGACCTTGACCTTTAACGTTGCAAGGGCACCAAGCTGACTCAGCCTAGTGTCCACAAGTTTAATTTTCTTTAAAAAAA
>VZTJ01004174.1:186289-237911 GCA_013397795.1 Orthonyx spaldingii | reverse complement strand
CCACCCACCCAGCCAAAAAAAAACCAAACCCCAAACACAAATCAACCACAAACATAACCCACACACATGAAGCTGCTCCCAGCCCACACTGTTATCTGGAGGCTGTTCTAATCCAGGCAGACGTGTCTTCACTGAACCTCGTGAGGTTCTGTTTGCCCATTCTTCCTACTTGCTGAGGTCCCACCTAATCACAGGCTGCTGTGCCATCAAACACTCTCCTCCTTTTGGTGTCATCTGCAAACCTGGTATGGATGATCTTCGTCCCATCATCCACATCAATGAAAAAAGCATTGAGTAGGATGAACACCCAAGAAGCCCCACTGATATATGCATTATGACCATGCACCTTCAAAGAATCACTTAGAGTGTCCAGGCTGTCACTATTAAGTAAAAATGAGCAAACAGAATACACTTTACAGCACATAGTATATCTTTGTCTAAGTACACGGAGTTGGAAGGTCCTACACTGTTACAGGCATGAAAGATTGAGACTAGCTGACTATCATGACAAATTCTCTGTGTAAAAAACAAGTAGAGAAACACCAAACATGAAGTGCTCAATACCAGAAATTCAAAATTAATAATCAGCTGCTATTCTTTTATCTGTATAACCAAAAATTGTGAGTTGGTGCAGTGAAATTGCCAGTGTACAGGCAAGGCTGCCTATTACTACTATAATACAGGAATGGTGCACACCGGCCCTAAGACAAGGAATGAGGAAAGAAAAAAGCCTCACCCATATCTAACTGAAAGTATGGTCCTAGAACCAGATAAACTGCTTGGCACTGAAATACTAAATCTCTGGAAAAGGGTACAATTTTTGGCCCACCTTTGAGTTCTTTAACATAACATTAGTGAAAGTCAACCAAGAATGATGAGATTAGGAGTGATGGGGCTTCACACCTCATTTCATTGCATTGAGACACTGAGCAACAGCAGCAATGCAGAGCAGCACTGTAGCATTCTTGAATTGCATGAACATATTGAAACACAGCATCCTCATCCTACAGGTAAAGAAAAGACAGTAATCTTACTTGAAACAGCAAGAAGAAACAGAGGATTCAAGTGCCAGCAGCCACAGAGACACGTGGCTGCACAGAACAGCAACAGCAGAAGCTTCTGTGCTCTTCTGTAAGTGTACACAGAACTTTTTGTATCTCTTCAACTACCAGTTTAACAAGACACAGAAGACTAGCATGAAAACAAACACTAGCCAAGCAAGCCTTTTATCTGCAGTAAAAAGACACCGGCTTTTTGTTAGCATGAAGCAAATTCAAGATCCTTCAAAACAGGTTAGCAAAGAAATTTCTCATGTGTTTTTGTTTTTCTTTTAAAATAAGAATAAATAATACAATTCAGAGTCTTAAAAACAGAACTGAATTTGGGTGTAAGCTCTGACATGCACAAGAGCAAAAATCCTTAATGCTGTTGGATAATGAATTGCAGTGAGACTCTACTAAACCAGTTTGATTTTCTACCTCTGCCACCAACTTCCTATGAGAACCTCGTCACTTCTTCTAATGCCTTCATTCTCTTAAAACACAACTGATTATACTTTCCTTCCTCACATAGCAGATTAATTTCATTAATATTTGTTAGATGCTGATTATATAAAATGCAATTAAATACATAAGTACAGTTTTCTTTCTCAAGATCTCACATAGCTGTCTCAGTGTTCTCATTCCTAAAACTCATGCTAGCTTCAAAGATCGACTGCTCCATGGAAGATGCTCCAAGAAGCATCTACCAGACAAAGCTACAGCCAGGCACCTAGACAGAATACTGGTAATTTCACAGTCTTGAACATTTGCCTTGTTCCCAAGTAACCTATAGCTGGGTCAGTTACAGCTAAAAACCCATTCAGGAGTAAAGCTGCCCCTTTTCCCACCTCCTGTCACGAAAGCTGAAACACAGTTTCCTTCTTTTTGTCTATTCTAAAAGTCAGGCTTTCCAAGATACAGTAAGAAACTTCACATGAAGAGCCAGTATTTATTGGGCCACCTCACTTTAGGGGTCTAGGTGTTCTCAGAACATAAACCTAAATAAATCATGTTGCATTGCTTATTAAAGTACTGTAATTTTACATAGGAAGGAAAAAAAAGAATACAAGCCCTAGTGGAGGTAGAGGGACTAACAGCTTATTTCCATGGTAAACCTTGATGCAGGTTACTACTGCCTTGTTTAGTATAAGCAAGTACAACAGATTTATCAGAATTTCCCTTTTTTGTTTCCTTAAACAATGAAAAGTACAAGCATCCTCAAATTACCTGTACGGACCAAGGAAATGAGTTACACAAGAAGCTTAATATCAAAATGAATTAGGATAAAGCTAAAGCTGCTGCAAACACATGTCTTAACCAAGGAATCCTGGAGGCAATTCAGCTTTCATCCCACCACCTGTAAATGATTACCAGTCCCACCATTTTAAGTTTTAGATTTTCTCTCACTACTAATGGGTTACTCCAACGGACACAGAAACATCTGGAAATCACAAGAAAACCCCTTCTTTCTTTAAAAATCTCGTCAATTAGGGTTGAATTAAATCATGAGCAGCATTCTAATTCCAGTGTCTGCAGATTTTGAAGTGCTCAATAGTGGATTTCTGGTAATAGAAGGGTCACATGGCTCATTAATTTCAGCAAAACAAGGGTGCCAATTCACACCTACAAAAAAGTGTTAGTGTCATTCTCTCATTCCTGTTACACAGAGTGGAGAAAACACCTATATCTTTCCTAACATGGCTCATGAGTGTGGAGAGTGGGTACCCCTCCGACCTGAAGACACAACTGAGGCTGGGTCCATCAGGGGAGAGGCTTCCTGCCCATTTACAGGATGGTTGGAAAAATGCTTTGAGCCATATTCAACTGAAGTTATAGCCAGGTTTTCCCTACCTCCCACCTGAGTGCAAACTCCCTCCGTGACTGCTTGGGCTGTTCTCTCCTGAGCAAACACCACACTGGTATCCCATGGTTTCCACACAACAAAACACATCTCAACTCCGCACACCAAAAGCTCTGCTTCCTCAACCTGCTCAGCCCAGGTACCTGCATATACCCACACTCTGGGCTTGGCAGCTGCTGTACAGCTTGTGTTTAGGGTTTTTTGCTTTAGAACAGCAATTATTTCCAGCATTTGACAGGTGCAAAGCTAAGAAACTTCCTTTGTTTCTCCTGGTCTGTAGATAGTTAACCCCCACTGTTTAAACTTTAACTCGTGAAAGGTGAGACAGATTTTTCTTTCATTGTTCAAGCTCAGTGAGCCTTCCACATCGACATGCAACTGAAGCAGAAAAAGCCCAAAACATATTAAATGTTGTACTTACAGCTACTGAGGTAAGTGTATCAAGTAGTAGTTAATTTTTCTGATTAAAGCCAAGCCATTACTATCATCTCCACTTGCAAAGTGGCAGTGATGAATGACTGGGGGTGTTTCTCAATTTCATCCTTAAAAATAATGTGACTGTTTTAAAAGTTTAAGGAACACCCAGAATCTATCGCACTTTAACCATTTTATAACCTTCAAGGACCAGAAAAACTAGTTTTACAGACACACTTCAAGCCACTGTGGCTATAGCTGTTCCTGAGCAATGTCAGTTGGCCAGCCTATTTATTAGTCATAATGAAACACCATTTTAAAATGCCATTTGTCGAGCTTTAACTATTCCACTCCATTATGAAACTGCTCCAGAAGGCACAGAGTTATTTCCTTAAGAAACCATTAACATTTGGTAAACAAAGTATATCTGGTAACTACACCTCCATCTGCAAGAACACATATAAACCCCACTATCTCCCTCCACCACCTGTCAAACCTTTGGGTTCACAGGTCACTGGGGTGTGGATGCGGAATCAGGAGAGGCCAGAGAGACTCTGACATCTCTGCACCTCCTGGCCTTCTTCCTTGTAGAAATGTAATTATTCTATTAGTGGTCATTTAAAAACAATTTTACCAAACAAGATTACCAAACTCAAATCAAGTACTACTCAGCTGCTGTATTTTTCAGATTGCTTACAAACAATATGCTACCAGTTGGCCAGTACCTTATTTTTCAGCTCAAAATCCCTCCCCTCCAGTAGACTCTAATTGCTAGAGTAGCTACTTAGTTCTGGGAACTCCAGCATGAAATCCTAACTCTCAGAACTGTGAAATCACAGTTCTCTTTCAAGAATAAGACTGAAGACCCAGTAGATACTGCACTAAATACACCCAGGTAGGACAGCTTTCCCTCCAAACACAACTCCAGGATTCAGCAGGCTGCATCTCAACCACCCAGTCAGGAAGCAGTGAGCCAGTGCAGCCTCTGCTTTCAGTGATTCAAAACTGTTCAAGCAATAGTTGAACTGCACAGCACAAATGCACAACGGAGGTAAACCAGGGAACGGTGTTGGGGGGAACAGTGACCAACTCGGCAGCCTGGAAAAGACATTCCAGTGATGCATGGAGCACAGCATTATGTAACAAATTACTGTTGGTTTGTTTTCTGTCTGAGAAAACAATGCGCACAAAACTGTGGGCAAAACACACTATTTAGGTTGCAAAGTCAAAGACAAAATGCAAAAATGCCAGAAGTGAGATTGCCCACACGCATTAATACTTCCTCCTGGTGCACTTGTAACACAATTATTTACACAGGCTCATAAATTTCCCCAGGACTCCCATCTCATGCCATGATGGATGAGATCGATTTCCCCTGTTTGTGTAATGAGGGCAACTGTACTTTCCATGATCTTTTTAACAGTCATGGCAAACATGATTTAGTGGTCTCCAGAAGGAGAAAACACGGTGTCCTAGTGAAGATCCTTGACAATGCTCAAAAAAAATCCCAATCCTCCAAAACAACAACAATCAAACAACAACAAAACCAGAAATCCACCCACAACTCAGTTTTGAAGGATGTTCCTGCTCCAGAATTCATTTATGCTTGCAAATTGAACCTATATTCCTTTTAGAACACATCACCCTGGGTGGAGCCTGTCTGACTTGCAGCAAGAGGCAGTGGGCATGGAAGGTCACAGCTACAGCTTAAGGTTCAGAAGCAATCTGTGGGAGTCACACACAGATGACGAAGCTTGGGGATTCATTTGACACTATTCCCACTTGCTAAGTTTCCAAACACTAAGAAACAAGAAATACCATGAAGCACTGACCACAAAGAATACTGTGAAAATAAATTAAACCATTTGTGTAAAGCACTTGCATATTACAGGGAAGTATGGGAAAATCATAAGAACTTTAAAAATCATGCCCTGTGCAAGAGCTTACAAGTTTTAAAAGGTATTAGATACCAGTAAATAGCACCTGAGAATGTGCCATGGAAGTTGCATCACAGCACTGAAAATGGCAGCAGCCTTTTGCAAACATCAGCAAGTGATCACCAGGTAAGAATTGTCACAAGGTACAACAACCATGCTGCATAGCTGTTCTTAATATTGATCTAAATTTCTGAGTGCTTCATTCTGCAAATTGAGTAATACTCTTTATAGCTGTACATCTGCAGCTATAACAGAAAGGAATTGTCACCAATACAGAGTGAAGGCTGCAGAGATAGCTACTGGCCAAAGCTTTAGGTCTAAAAGCATATGACAGATTTCTAGTTATGAGACCTACAGAGCGACCTCAGTCCTTCACTTTACAGACTTTCATTCCATTTACTGTGTTTTACGGAAGCTTAAAGAACTGCTTGAAAGAATGGAAGAAAATTGACTACAGATTTTTCCTCTGCTAAATCTGAGGTAGGTACAGTAACAGGTCTTAAACCATCAGAAATGTTTTTGTTGAGCCAGGGGCAGGGTAGTTTTCAGCTCTACAGACTCCAGGCAAAAGCGTGGTGCCACAGTAAAACATTTCAAGAGTAAAACACAATTACTTTGGCTCGGTTTTTTTCTCTCCCCCCTAAGTCAATCTGTGTCTAACAAAGCAGCCATTCACATTCCTATTTCAAATTTACTCCCATGTTTTTCTGTATTTTTACATGCTGAGTTTTATGTTGCTTAAACAGCTCCCCTATGACGTAACAGAAGGCATGAAATACAAATAGAAAAGAAACACTTTTATTAAAATGTTTGTCCACACTTAGTTTTTTTTAAACTATTAGATATTCAGCTAAAGATCTGGTAAAAACCTGCCTCAGTGCATTTTATGCGAAGAGTTACAAGGAAAATCACTTGCTCCCAACTAGAAGTATTTGTGGTGACACACACAAAAAAAATATCTTTTACCAATACATCAAAAGTAAAAACCAGTTCTTATTCTGATATCCCTTGTGTTTGAACAAACTTATTCCTCAAAGAATGCATAGGAGTTTACGGATTTACCATATTCCATGCAAAGCAAAAGTCTGTCCTTCTCTAAGCCCACCATACATAAAAAATTTACTGAAAAAATTGTGCATTACTAACAAGGCAGAGTAAATGACATGAGATTTACAAGAAAGTCTAAAACTTTCCTAAATAATTGGTGGCATAGAAGAAACTAGCACAATCTCCTTAGTATTTCTGTTAAAACACACGTTCCATGATTGCCATTTACATAAAATAACTCAGTGTCTATAAAGAACATTGCAGACAATAGAGACCTGACATTTTTCACATAAATACATTCTTGGAATCACCTGACATCCATCATCTTGGCATGAGACAAACACTGATAAACCAGGGTACCTGCTTCACCTTCCACAAACAAACAAAAAAAAAATCTGCTTTTAATTTGACAGGACAGTTTAAGGCTAATTTTGCCAGTGTTTCTGAATTACTAATAGTCACGGGAACTTATGAGTTAAGGAGCAGAAGGCTTGTTAAGTCTGCACCTTTTGAGGAAATTTTACCTTGAGACCAGAAATGGAGTTGTTAAATACATCAGCAATTTACCCTGAGATCACATTATGTCAGGAAGTAAGGTTATATCAAACATACCAGGCCTCTCTCTAGAAGTGATTGAATGGGGATTTCTCAATGTCTTGCTTCTAGTCTTTGCAAAGGAACATCTGTAAGCTATCTGAGATTCCTTTGCATAAGTGAGCAAACGGGATGGAAGCAACTCAGTGCCAGGAAGTTTCATTAGCAGTTTCAAGTATTAACATCAAAGATTAGATCAACACAGAGTAACAACTTCAATTCCGCATTAGGGCATAGGTGTAGTACTTCCTAGTGGACTTTGTACACACCTTATCAGTATTCCTTCCCATCCATATTTTGAATATATTTTCAACTGAGAGTTAAACAAGGATGCAAATTTCATAATGACTCCCAAGGCAGCAACCCCTAACAACAAAAATCATGTATATGTTTATGGGAAAATATTTTGAGTATGAATTTGACCTGCAATTTATGTTTCATGCATGACTTCTCTGGAAATAGCCATAACAAAGTGCTAATTGTAACTGCTGACAAAGCTATTCATGTTTCTTACTGCTGTAGCTCTTATCACCGCAATATCTCCTTCTGTAAGGCCACCAGGTGAGTCTGGAAGGTGCAGTGTAAAGGTCCTTAGTCTCTTCAATAGTAACTCCTTAGAGTCAGTTACAGTCACATAACTTCCACAGAATAAAGCTTGCTCTACATCCATAAGGAAGTGGAAGCCAGACACAACCACTCTCCTTGAGAATGTAATGCCGTAATCCTTCCCAATGACACCACTTTTGATAAAAAAAGTAAAATTTTGCTCTCAAAGAGACTTATAGCAACATCCTTACGTGATATAAAGCTAGCAAATAACCAGGAACCTTAACAGATATATAGATACAGATATAGATATACACATACACATAGATATATACACACAGAGAGAGGCATGTATTTTTTTTTTTATATTACATATAAAAACACTTTTAAGTAATATACAAACCTGCAGTGCTTGATGCAGCAATGTTTGTTCTAATTGCGATATTACAAGTACAGAAGAACTTGGGAATTGGAACTAGGTGATTTTGAAGGTCCCTTCCAACCCAGGCCATTCATAATTCATTCTAAGAAGGGGGAGGTTTGTTTGTTGTTTGAGTTTGTTTGGGTTTGGGGGTTTTTTGGGTTCTCCACTCCACAACTGCCAAATGCTGTATTTCTCTGCAGACAACTATGGACATTATGAATGCTCAGATCAGCACAACCAGCACATGCTTATGTGCAGTGAGAGCAAAGCAACAAAGAAAGTCTACTTAAATTACATGAAGAACTACTATTTTTTGCACACACAATAGAAACAAGGAAGTTGGATAACCTACAACAATGAAGAGCGACTATTTGTGTTAGCCATTGCTTGGCTATGGGGGACTGCTCAGAACATAATCAACTCAGATAAGGAAAACAGACAGGAGACCTTAGGAATTACTGATCCATACTTGTATGTTCCAGTTGTACTTATTTAACTTCTCAACCTGCATGGATGATAACACCAATGAACAAAATAATTCAACATAATTATATCAGATATCAAAAACTATAAACAAACATTTTTGGCTTAAGCTAATTTTAAAGAAATATTTAAACAGTTTCAGGAATTTAATTAAAGCAGTTTGTTTAAACATACTAGAGAAAGCAATAGTCCTAAGCTATTTTGGAGTATTTTCTTGTTCTCCATCTATGATACAAACTCCTTACAATCCAGATTTAACCTAAGCCTTCCTAATACCTGGGTTCATCTTGTAAAGCGTGGGGATTCCTAGGAGACAAAGTACCAGAAACAATGTTAAGGTATTTAATGAGGCACAGATGCCTTTGAACTACCTATGTTCTCAGCTCTCCTTTCAGTCTTAAGGATGGGTTATACAGGATGACAGAGAGCAATGGCCTTGTAGAACAGCTTGGTAAGAAGAGGTCCAGAAGCAGAGCTGTTCATCTGTGGGCATGGAGAGCTCTTTTAACTGAAGATGGCTGCTTTATTTCCATATCTGTCTCAGAGTTCTTGGACAGTTAACTGAGATATACAAATACAAGCACAATCATTTTCACTGCTGGTGTAACTCCAGTTCACCAACCCCAGCTAATAATACACCTTTTTTTTCCCCTTAGCTGCAGGGATATCCTGGATAACAGTCCTACTTGTGAGTATGCAGCTATGAAACAGTATGAGTTTTCTCAAAATATAATCACTTTCCCCAGAAGATCTTCCATCAGATTTTGTTGCACTATTATTACAACACTGTGCCATTATTTCCTATGTGGGATCCAGTGTATCAGTCAAAGATAAAGTGAATTCACTTATCTAATAAGAGGTTCTGCAAATATACTAAACTATTATTAGCTTCTGGTCTTCCACACTAAACTTGGATTTCAGGTTCAGAGTCTACCCTGTCTCTTAAAACGAAACACCAA
Organism: Orthonyx spaldingii; assembly: GCA_013397795.1. Taxonomy (NCBI): domain Eukaryota; kingdom Metazoa; phylum Chordata; class Aves; order Passeriformes; family Orthonychidae; genus Orthonyx; species Orthonyx spaldingii. The sequence goes on along the minus strand of VZTJ01004174.1, from coordinate 228,606 downwards.
GAGACACATGCTACAACTCTAACAAATCAGCTTGTAATAGCTACAAGCCATGCTCACCTTTTGTATGCATTCACATAGCAATATTTTTCCTCAGAAAAGCAAATTGAATCCCTGTGTAGTTGAATAAAAGATGGTTGGGCTAATGGTTCAGTGTGTCCACATCACTGCTGTAGATAAGTGTCCTTATAAAAAAATAAATTCAACCAAAGGAAAAACAACAACATAACCCAAATTTACTGTCGGTTAGTAACAAAACCTCTTATTATACAACTTCAGATCTCAATGCTGAGAAAAAGGTAACCTTGTTAAAGCATACTTCTCATTATCATTCAAGTCAAAATAAGAAAAAAAATTCTTACTGAAAAACTTTGCCTCTTCCTATTGTAAACGTATCAAAATTAGAAAAAAAGAAGAAAAGCACTACAAATCAGCACTGGAGAAGTAAAAACCCTCCTCAAACAGTGGTGTAATGATTTTCTAAGTCTACTTCAAACCTCAAATCCTCAGGACAGTAGGCAAAAGTTAACAAAAGGCTGCATGTCCCTATCAGAGAAGACAGGAACGGAATGCATAGTATGAGCCACAACTAAAGCTACTTGAAGCATATTTTGAGAAGACAAAATAAAGCTGCTCCCTCTCTCCATCCTGCTACCTGCCATCTGCCCATGAGGCCACAAAGCAAAGCCACATCTTTGTCAAAGGTTGAAGCTGGTAGCAGCTGCGTCACCACAACAGCTCCAGCAGGAAAAAGAGAAGAGAAATGGGGCAACTCTGTGTTCTCTTCACATGGAAATATTGCACCAAGCAATGATTCCCAGTTGGAAACCTCGTTACATAAGTAATATCACTGAGGACATTAGAGGAAGTCAGTTACAACCCATTCTCCTCAATCCAAACATACTCCCTGATCATTTTCTTAGAACATGGCAATGTCATCTTAGCATGCAGTTTCTGAGGAATAGTCATAAGAAATTCAAGACCAGCACACTGCATCTCAACCACAGCACCAGTAAAGAATCACAACAACAGAGTGCGCAATACCTGACTTATTCTCATTACATGTCCTTCCTACAATAATTGTAATATGTTAAGTAGCATTTCACAACAGCTTAACTTAAAAATTTTGCAACATGCATGCTTCACTGGTGTCTTTTGTGAAATACAAATTGAAACCACGAAACCAAGAGCATGCACTGCTTGCTGTAAAAACTGTGAACTGCTGACTTAAAAAACATGTTGCTCAAGAGATATTTTAACACTGCATTATGCCATTAACAATTAAAACCAATGTATTCCAAATATGAAGAAAATAATCCCTTTCCTCATGAGAGGAAGCCAAGAGGGACTTGGGGGTGCTGCTGGATGAAATACTGGACTTCTGCCATCAATGTGCTCTTGCAGCCCAGAAAGCCAATTGTATCCTGGGCTGCATCCAAAGCAGCGTGGGCTGCAGGGTGAGAGGGAGGGGATTCTGCCCCTCTGCTCTGCTCTGGTGAGACCCCACCTGCAGTGCTGCACCCAGCTCTGGGGTCCCCAGCACTGGAAGGACAGGACCAGTTGAACTGGGTTCAAAGGAGGTGACAAAGAAATCTGGAGCACCTCTCCTGTGTGGAAAGGCTGAGAGAGTTGGGGTTGCCAACCATAGAGGGAAGGTCAAAACAACCCTGTGCAAAAACACGTTTGATCTGTTTTCTAGAATGCTTAAGTATATATATGTTACATTCATGTATACATAAACAGTCAAATTCATAGGTTATAAATGCAATTACAAGCTATAGGACCAAAAGAAGCTACATAAATTTCATATGTATAAAAACAAAACAGCCATAGCTTCTACTCCTCACATAAAAGTTCATCCACTTCAAAAATCCTTCCATTTTTGGTCTTTCTCTTTGAACAGCTTAAATGTCTTTGCTGGTTCAGTCCAGCACAGTTCATATAACTAAGCTAGCAAACATGTTCAATACTGGCTAAACAAGAGACCTCCTACCAAGAGCAAGAAATAAAATATGAAAAGAGGAAATATCTGAAAGAATAATTTCAAGTTCAACTATTATATATTAAAAAGGCAGTATTCTGAAGCTAAGAGCAATCTGAAGTATGAATTCCATTTCCTGCAGCTTTCCTCGTGTAAAAAGTTTTACAATCTGGATTCAGGATTCTACTTAAACATGGTATTCTTTTCCTAAAGGATGTGAAAGAAAATTCTTCACTGCATTTAGCGTACATTCATCATTACATCTTTTCTGTCTCTAAATAACATTTTTCTCTCATCTTCATTTTTTGGAGTTACGGGTATCAATTTGACAGCTCCACAAAGTAAATGTTCTTATTTGATGACTGGTATAAGGTAAAAACATACAAACTACACATCTATTACAGAAATGGGCTACATTAAAAAAGCACAGGGAAACAGAAAATAAAAACTGGAGGCATACGAAGTATTTAGGAAAAAAAAATCCATGCTACCCAATTGGATTGAGGTAATCACAGATTGCTTCTACAATGAGTTTTTCTATATTTTAGACAATTTTATTTAACACTGTACTTTTGTAAAAAAAGGGCCTCTGCCTCTTCACTACTGAGTTTCCCTTGAGATTATGCTAATAAACTATAAAAGACCCAAGGAAAACAATAGGTTTTTTCCTACTTGGAGTAAACACATACAAAATTTGTTGGTGAGTATTTGTGTTATGTTTGTAGCTGGAGGCACTAATAAGGCTCAGTTTCCATTGTGCTGTGAGCTGTAAAACCAAGACATGAAAAAAGTTGACTATTTATCCTGCTAAAAGTAGTTACAAGACATTATCTCTTAGGAAAGTTCCAAATTCAAACACGTACTTGGAATGAAACAATTCTGTGGTCAACTGTGTCTTGGTGTTGGCCTTTTTTTTTTTTTTTTCATTGAAAGCTAAAAAGAAAATTTTACAAGTAAATAAAAAATTCCAGATAAAAAGTTAAAAGAAACAGTTGTCTATGCTCATGTCCCTCCCAAGAGAGGTGCACCAAGGGTCAAGTAAGCAGCTGAGGTGTGCAATGCCAAATGTGAACTGTTGTACTGCATTAGCAGTATCCCAACTTGCCTTGACTAATATGGCACAATAAAATGTCAATATTCCATCAATCTTTGCAGATGCAGGAATTACAATGGAACTCAGAGTAAAAAACAAGAGCTTTGTTGAACACAGACAAAACAGAAAAATCCACAACACTATTTTTGCTCTTTGTGGGTTAGCATCTAATAACCACGGGACAAGCCCTTTCAGAAGTATGAGAGAAGATGCTTTTGACACTCAAGCTCACCTGAACAAGCAAGCATTATCCATTTTAGAACAAACACCCATAAAGTATTAGTAGACAATCTTTTGCACCAAAACCAAATAAAATCCTATTTGTCAGTAAGGACAAGTTTAGAGCATGTTGATTTTTGCATTAATCCTGCTACACCAAGTTTCTGCATGCTTTCCTATGCTCCCTCCCTAGGAAAAGTCAGGCCTGCTAGGACAACAGCCAACATGCAGTTAATTAGATAAACAGTCAAAGCTACCAACCACCTGCTTCCAGCACTCAAAGTATTAACCTTTTCTGCTCAATTCATCTGTCTGAAATAGTAAAACAAAACACCTGTTAACATGGGGGGGTCATATAATATGCAAAACACTGATTCTGTAAAGCTCATATAACCCATCTTAAAACCAGCTAACAAGAGCTTCTCTTCATATTACTGAATCACCCTTTCATCATTCTACTGTATTACACATATTCTGGTCTACTGGTTAAAAGCTCAAAAGAGCAAGGGGAAAAAGGAAAACAAACAAAACCAATAAAACATTCAATTCTTTTTCACCTTTTATGACTGTACTTTCTGTATGCAGGCAAACCAAACCAAGCAGAGCTCTGCCTGATCCTGTCCCACATTATTTCAATGGATGACAATTAATATTATGTTCTCGCTCAGTAATGCTATTGTGTATCTGAGGCAAATCTAAAATCTCTCAGAATTTCTTGCACTTTTTAGTGCTGGAGCAAGTAATTTGGTTACCTCTCAAGAAGAGAAAGAAACAAGAAATTCCCCAGCAGATGGGAAGTGAATGTCACACAGCAGAAGCAGCAAGAATTCCGACTGCACATCCCCAAATTAATTGCAACACAAAGTTCAGCTTCAGTAGTCCACTACTGGGCACAGTCTGCTTGGATAAGTCATAAATACTGTTCCAAAGACAAGAAAGTATACACAGCCTACTGTTTGAAGTAATAAAAAAACACACTACCACATCTCAGACTGCTGCTGCTTCCAGCAGTTGTCCGCTATCTCACCACTGAATCACAAGCTCCTCAGGAATTGTCACCAGCTCTTTGCTTCGGCAAACTCCATAGGGGCGTTTTCCACCTGAAGGCATGCTGACTTAAAAACTGTTAATATTCTAATTCCATTCACATTCCTTAAATTCACGTACACAATGGTGGATTTTATTCTTTTGCACACCACAATCCAAACTAGACTTTTAAAATCTTTATTTAGTAGCCTATTTTTTGAACTGCAAACAGAAAACACTCCAATCCAGTAAGGACAAACTAGAGGTTAATCTGAAGTGTGAGTTCAGTCAAGGGAGGAACTTGGTCATGAGAAATCATTGTCCCCATCCTGTTAAAACAGGCATGACATTTCAAATAGATTTCAACATGTTTTTCATATACCTGCCCGTAATGGGAAACCAAGCATAGCTTTGCTCAAATGTGTCCCATCCCTCAAAAAGCCTCTTCTTTAAAGCCCTTGATTAAGTAATAAAACAAGCATGAAACTTCTGGCCCAAAATAGTGTCTCCATCTTCCTGACGGTTTCTGCTCTATCTGTACCTGGTCTGGACAAAAAGGGGGTCACCAGCACTAAGAGCTGAAGAGAACAACCCCAAAGCACGCATATGGCAGAACAGCGTGAGAAACACTAGGAAAGCCCAATACTTTTGCTAATTTTATTAACTCTGTCTGGAGAGGTTTCCTAAAATTATGCAATTTGGCCAAGTCTGAGAGGAGGGGGAAGAACTGTTTTGGTTTTTAACTAAAGATAACATCAGCAATGCAATCTGAAGAGAACTGTATATCCTTTACAGTGTTGCTCATTTTCTTAAAACAGGTTTTAGATGGTTATACATGCATGCAAGTTCTTGTTCTAAAATGCTGAAAAAAGACGCAGCGACAGGACCCAAGGCAAAGGCATGAAGCTGTACCAGGAGAGGTTTAGGTTGCATATTAGTAAAAGGGTCTTCATCCAGAGGGTGGTTGAGCACTGGAACAGGCTCCCCAGGAAAGTGGTCAGAGGATCAAGCCCAACAGAGCTCAAGAAGCATTTGGACAATTCTCTCAGGCACATGGTGTGACTCTTGAGGTGTCCTGTGCAGCACCAGGACCCAATAATCCTTATGGGTCCATTCCAACTCTGGATATTCTACAATTCTATGATAGCTGTGTCCCCATTTCAGTTGACAAGGAGAAAGGTGAAAGCATTACTCCATGAACTACCAGGAGAGCTATACCTTTTAAATCAGAAGTCTTCCTTGTTTACCCATATCACTGAAGTGTAATGGCTGATTGCATTTGTTTGCAAAGGAAAGTGTATCTTGTATGTTTAGCAATGAACTTAACTGATCTTCAATGTCTGTAAACACTGCCTGTGAAGCACCAGTGCTCCTGGAGCCTAGTTAGCTGGGAAACTGTAACTACAGCCTCATAAAAAAGTTCAAATACAGATGTATGAAGTCATGAAAGAGAGTTGACCTCTCATGTCCTGGCAATATTTTCTTCTCTAAAATGGCGATCAAATGTACATCAGTCCCTTATGATCTGGCTCAAGACACAAAGACTATCTAAAAGCTAATTAGCCCAATAAAGCATCTGAGGCTTAATCAGCACTGCGCCAACATCTCAAAGCATCAATATCATGGAGTACTTAAAGCACTCCCAAACGTGCTCATATAAGAATAGAAAAGATTTCTAGAATCACATTTAGAAGTTCATTTTAACAGGTCCTGTCTTTCTACTTTCTTTTAAACCTTTTAAAATATTAAACTAAAGTGCACACGAGTTTATAATCCAGGCTTTTGCAAATCTCTGCAAAATGTGGCCATGTAACACATGCAATCACAAGCAGTCCATAATCCTTTCATCTTCTAAATACCACGCAATGGAAAGCACTCAGTTCTATATGGTGTGCTTTTCCTCTGAATTTTATAACAGCATGTCAACCAGCTTTTAACATTCTTTTTTTCGGCAGAGTTGAGTTCAAGAAAAAGAACACACTCAAATGCAGTTAAAAAACTTCCACTAACAAACATCATTTAAATCAGAATTCTTCACCAACAGCTATGTCTTCCATCAGCTTAAGACACTAAAAGCATGGATGACAATATTCAGCAAGTTTAAAAAGAAGAAAAAATACTTACTAGATTGGTAAGGTTTTAAATAAAGACTTCAGTTTAATAACATTTTTTTCTAAGCCTATAAAATCCTTCTGCAGCATTTGGAAGCCAGAAAGCATTTAGAGTCAGCTATGCTCCTTGGTAAAGCTTCATCAACTATATAACTGTGAAACTGGTATTGCTTCAGCTGACAAACGTTAACTAGTAGAATGAATATTTTTTAAAAATTATTTTGTAATATGGATGGGCACAGTTGTACAAAAATCAAAATCTCAAATGCTCAAGTAGAAAACCCTTCCAGAAATTTTTGCCAGGAAAATGCAGAAGTTAAAAAAAAAAAAAAATCTGTTGAACATAAGAGAAATAGTCAGTGTTTTCAATTAATTAATTTGTACACATTACATCAAAGATTAGAGCACTTCCTAAAAAAAAAAATATTTCTTTACAAAACAGAATGAGCTCCAACACTAATTTTAAAATTAATCTTGGTTAATGGTGTGTGATTGTTGAGATCGTAATAGATCTCCTACATCTGTAAACATGTAAATGTTGTGCCTAAATCTATTCCAATCAAGGTTTTGAGGAAGCAACTTCAGCAGTCACCTAAGCTTCTCTGGTTGTTCTTACAGAAGAACTGTGATTTTAAATTTTAGTTAAATGATTTACAGCCTCCACTCAAACCCAAGTAACTCCTATTGTCTGGGGAAGGAGTTCCTCTTGCACTGTGAATATGGCATAAATCTTGAATACAAGCACTTCATCAATCTGTAAGTGTGTGAGACTTCCATCCTGGCAAAAGGCAAGGTTTTCACCAACATTATCTAGATTAGTTTAGAGAGTCTGAGCAAGGAGTCTTACTGGCAACAGTCTTATAGGGAAAAAAATCAAGTGCCAAACATCCCCCCACCCAATGGACTTTGTTTTGCAGGCATTTTTACTTCAGAGAATTCAGCTCTTCCTCAGATTTCTTCAACACAAGGGGAAAACAGCAGTACCCCTATATACAACACTCAGTACTGCCCTGTTACGTTAAGTACTCTGACACAAACACCAAAAGTCATGACAACATTCTACGTCTGTAAAATGCAATAAACAGCCAGGCTACAATACTCATCTCAGAAACTTACACCTGCTGGAAATGATCTTTTTACACTAACAGTATGTATAAAATAAAGAGCTTTGAAATACTTTCCTCTTCTGGAAGTACATCACAGCTTAGATTTTATTGCATGAACAGTATAAACAACTGTAAATCACAGTCTACTTCTACACTGGAAATGTATTAGTAACAGCAAAAATATTAATGCTGCGTTAAAGAAAGTAATAACCCTGCACAGTGTGGAATTTTTCATTTTGCTCAATTTGCAAAATGCATCATATAAATTACATTCATAAATGTTGGAAAAAAGAAACAAAAAGCCTTCTTTCAGGGTTATTTTCATTTGCAAAGATATCAAGCAGCAGAAAATTATTCTTATCTCTGAACAAGCTTTTGTATTTCTTAAAGAATAACCTCCTTCAGTACTTAACATCAACATAATTGCATTTGGTGAACTGAAATCCTGTAGCATCCAAAGGCGGTCATGCCTTTTACTCTTCAATTTAATCCACTGAGAGCTTTAAACAACTTGCAAGGTCTACGATCACAGTCCTCTTCAACTAACATTTCCACAAATTCTACAGTTTTTGATGCTCCTTCTAGCATAAAAGTGAGATCCCACACACAGTGTTTATTCATGAATTGGTGAAAACTGAAGCAAGGACAGAACTGGAAGCCACACGGTGTTACTTCAGTGCTAAAAGCCCTCACATCTCTGTCACAACTCATAGCTGTCAGAAGAAAAGGGATGAACACACACTTGAATTCATTTTAAGGAGTGTGCCTTAAAGTGAATGCAACAACAAACACAGCAGAGAATGTATGTTAATGCTACATGTTAATTATATATAGTAACAAAGATGATTATTTATAGTGGTCAGACTTATTCTGTACCATGAGACAAGCCACGAACGCCTTAACAGCATAACCACATCCTTCTTCCCAGACAACATCATTGTGGTTATTTTGATAAGAGACACACCAGATTCCTATCCGTAATACTTCAACCAGCAGGAGAACTCTTTAAGGAAAAGTCAAAGTCCCTGAATATGAGTAACTTATACCAGCACTCAGGAATGGATCAAGCACAGGGAAAGACCACTAGCTAGAAACACAGACAACACACAACAGTCTCTGAATCTTCAGAGGTCATCAGGAAAACTGGGTTACATATCTGAGATGTAACAGTCAAGAAAAGAGTATCAGAGCACACAGAAATTAATGGAGCATGAAACTGAAGAGAAAAATGACTATTTAAAGGAAGCGAGCTCCTCTGGAACACACTCTTGGGCTTAATTCTCTTCATCAAATAGTCTTACCAGATTTGCTGTCGTTTACACAAGTTAAGGTTAGTAACTTACTTCTTGAATATTTATTCTTGCTATTATTAACAGCTATGTTTTAAGAAAGCTACTTTTGAATAAAAAAACTATAGCAAAAAATGTTACCTGATAAACTTCTGCAACTGAGAAAAAAAAACCCAACCAAAACAAAGCACAAAAACAATAAGCAGAGGCACTTAAATGAACCACCAAAAAACTACCCAACCAAAACCAATCTACCAAAACAAATAAATAGTGACATCTCCCTGGAAGAACTTTAATGATATTTTACTTATTTTTTATTATTTATACTGTTTATAAAACACAGGTGTACACATACACTTAACTCATCTAAACTGGTCACACTGACAGATGATCAGGTCCAGAACAAAGATATCATACTGAAATATTATCAGCAGAAAAAGGATGCGATTGACTTTTAAATAATTTTTTTTAAGTATTATTTCTTTTTAAATTCTAAGGCAAAATAAAGTCAACTTCAAAAAAGGGGTCTTTACAAAAGCTGCTAATTTCTTGGAATGCCCAGCAACTACTCCACTAAAGCAAGAGGCAGATCCACCACCAATCAAAACACAAGCCTTAATCATTATTTTTTTAAACTCCCCCTACTTAATTATAGTGGGAATTCTTTACTGCTGTTACCTAACTCTACTTTAATCTTATTTTACAATTAACCAAGAATAAAATTTGCACAGGAAAATCTCTCAATTCCCATCCATAAGCTAATGTCTTTAAACAACCCTTTGGCCTCCATACCATCCCTCTGTTTCAGCAAATTCAGCTTTATTGATACTGAGAAACAAGAGACTATTCCTAAGAGCTATAAGAAAAAAAAATCAGCATAAAGATTGTACTATCAGCCAGCTTGTATCCGTTGTATACGCATCTCCAAAGGTTCAGAGTGTCTGGGAGTGGTTTTCTTCCTTTTTTAGAAGAAAATCAGACCAAAAAAGGTTGAACCTACAGGACTTGTGAGGTCCTGGCACATCTTTTGGCACATGGTATTAGTGAGGGATCAGCTTTCCACAGCCATTTTTTTAACCACTAGTGTGAACACACTACCACTGGTTTGAATCAGTGCATTCTAAAGTCATATAAGCAAGCAATGTAGCAGGAACTGTTGCAGTGGGCAGAGAATAAATAAACATGAAATACTCGTGTCACATAACATCTGTAATACTATATAATACTTTCAGAGTGGGTTTTATTTTAAAGAAGAATTTTACAGTGCTGAGTATTAATTTTTCCACTCCAAGTATGTTTGCTTTGACAACACACACATACTACATGTTTATTTTGTTACTCAACTGAGAAAAACAAAGATCTCCATAGTTACCAACAAGCTGCTGTGATAGGATATAATGGCAGTTCATTTTGTATCACCCAAACTTCATGCATTGGGTTTTGCTGTAAAAAATTGAGAACTATTTGGGAGAAGTTGTGTTCTTTAGAGAGACAAGCTTTTCTCATGATTGTAAAACCCAAATACAAGGAGTAGCTACGTTTTCCTGACAGTGAGGATGTTTAATCTTTCAGTTCCAAGTCCCACAAATGTGCACTCCCATGTGGTTCTCTCCCCTGTGTTTAATGAACCTTATGAAATATGGTCAGAAACAACTACTAAAGTTGTCATTCTCCATGTCTGGGAACTGCCAGGATCTGAGATTAGACAATGAATGATGCATGCTACAGGAAAAGAGCAAGTGTTGGGAGATGTAAGGATAAAAAAGAATAAATCCAGGCTACAGGTAACATCAGGTTCATGAACAGAGCAGCAACAGAAATATGGTCTTCAAAGAAATAGTTTTGGTCCTTTGCTTTCAGTTAGGCCCTCTTTCTTAACCAGCTTTATTCTGCTGGCTAGGACACACACCATACCACATCAATTCTGGCACAGGATTAGTAAAATAGAAGGATGGCCACAACTGAACTGGAAACTATCTTGTCAACAGTTCTGTTGGCCAACACACACTAACTGCTGGAAGTATTCTGGGAATAGCTGGCTCTTTTTTTTGTTTGTTTTGGGGTTTTTTGGGGTTTTTTTGGCAACAGAGAAGAAAAGGCAACAAGCCATTCTGGTCACCAAGTACAACATTCGCCGCCAGGAAATGAAGCACTTGGAGGCATGGAGGAGATTCCTGCTGTGCCACCTACAGCAGGCAAGAGGTTTCTGTTCCAGGTTACAGCCCTGAGACTCTGTTAGTAACTCCAGCATTGCAAGTAGATATCTTATATCCAGCTTCTCTCTCCTCTCTCCCTTCCCAAGAACTATGCTTTTCTAACCAAAATGGATTTCAACAACCAGTCCATCCCCAGTGCACCACACTAAACAAATGACTGCACAAATAGCCAAACTTATTTACTAAAGATAAAACCTACAAGACACATACCACAATATTTCTTTATACTGGGCAATGATAGCTGTACATGTACAGGTTTTCCATTTACTCTCATCACAACTACACTTCTGCAGAAATTGGAGGCAAAAGTCATTTTGGAGGCCATGTCATTTTTTTTGACATCATTGGAATGGTACTCAGTAATAAAACACATTCTTCACAAGACTCCTATTATAAGCTAATCAGCTAATCTTTTAAGTGAAATAGCTGGTTTTGAGTATACACCTGATACTCTTTTCAAAGAATCACGGAACTGGTAGGATTGGAAGGGACTTCTGGACATCATCTTGTCCAACCCGCCTGCCAAGGCAGTGTAATCCAGAGCAGGTGACATAGGAACACATCCAGGTGGGTTTGGAATGTCTCCAGAGAGGGAGGCTCCACAATCCCCACTGGGCAGCCTGTTCCAGTGTTCTGACACTCTCAGCAAAAAGAAGTTCTTTCTCATGTTGAGGTATTTCTTGTCATTTATTTTATGGCCATTGCTGGGCACCACTGAAAAGAAGGTCTCGGGCCATATTTAAGTAGAGGAAAAAAGAAACAACCTAACAATTCACATACTAAAAAAAAACAAAATCAAAAGCACAGTCAACTCTTCAGAAGACTATTACAACATTGTCTTGAAAAGTGATATAAAAGCCCTTCTCTAAATCGGTCCGCAGTTCTCCTAAATAAGTGTAGTGATAATCACTTGCAAGTTATAGCTAATTTTAAAAAATCCACTGTACCTTACAAATCCATTCTAGAGAAATCACCATTCTAACACTCAAACTCAGCACACTTCTTGCTCTAAAACACAAAATTACTTCTAGATTGAAAACACAAAGCTTTAAGATAGGCAATATTTATTGACAGTTAAGTATCTTTGTAAGGAAGCAACTTACTTGATTGAGTTTCTGAAGTGGTCCTCGGCAGGATTTTTTACTGTACAACTGTTCAGCAACCATAAATCTGCTTCAGCAGAGTTGTCTACAAAACAGAAAGAAACAAACTTGTGTTAAGAATAACTAAGCTATGTTAACCTGTCAACTCCTAACTTATATTAAAAAAATCCCAAACTGAGCCATTACTAATAAGGTGGCTATTCGCAAGATTACTTTATATTCAATTACATTCTTGGAAGGGGTTTTTTGTTGTTTTTTGTTTTGTGTTTTAGAAAAAAAAAAGAGGCATATGAGCATTTTGATTGTAATTTCTTTTTAATTTTTTATCAATGGGGAATGAATCGTTATCTCATTTACCAGCTGAGATGCCATTAGGTTGCACATCATGGAAAACAACATTAAGAAGAATGCTCACTACTCACAGAAATGCATACTCCCAGAAAGATCTTGCCTAGACAAAGGCAAAATTGAGTGGCCAACAAACACAGGTTTCACTAAGAAAACAAAATCCCTGCTTCAACTCTACTGTGAATTAATACTACAAAAGAAACAAATCAGGGCTTATAAAATATGAACTTTTACTAAAGAGAAAAGTCAAGGTAGCTAGTTTGGAAAGAGACATACATATTTCTAGCTTTGATTATATCTTAGTTATGGTATAATTATAGCTCAGCAATTTTCAGACAAAAGATATTCATGCAACCAGTATCTGCCGCCATTCAGATAAGGATATTATTTTCTTTAGGATCCAAACCTTTCTGTATGTTCAGAGCCTATTGATATCTAAATTCCTTAACAGAACTGAATCCCAGAATTATCTGCAGAAGCACATATATAAACTCTAATCCTGTAAAACATGACCTATAGTACAGAATTACTAGCATAGTTATTATTCTTGTGAAGTTAGAGCTTCTTTTTTCAAACAAAAGAATAATCTATCTCAAATAGTTTAGTGCTTTAGCATTCATCAAAATAGCTTGTATCTGTTTGGATAAGAAAACTCATGTTACTCGCTACTACTCTGTACATTGAGCACTGAAGTATTGACTGGCGTATCTTTAAATAACATAAGCCAGTGAGCAATGAATACAGGTAAAGCATAATTTTTAGGTTGCCTTACTCGAATTGACATCCTGCTAAAGCAGGAGAAGGCCTGCCAAGACCTAGGCACATTTACATATGCACTCATCATGAATGGATCCATACAGGCATGAATAGTCTTTTCCTCCATGCACATATTTATGACGAAATGATAAAACTGAAAAAGCTTTCTGTCTCATTGACATTTTCTTCAAAGAAATTATAATTTACAATTAACTATTGGTCACTTAACCTATGAAGCAGGTAAATTGAAAATAATACATACAATGCAACTAATGCTAAATAAGGGAAAACACTCAGGGGGGTTCTAATCACTGTTGGCCAAGCTTACACTATTAATTTGGCTAAAACACAACTTCTGTGACGGGAAGGCCACAAAGCAGTCATCAAAACAACATTCAGACCCTTAGCTACTTTAAACAAATCTGATCCTGTTAGGTTGGGAAAGAGCACTCAGTTCAATTTTGGCCTGCACAGAAGGCAAAATAAAAATGGAACAAGACAAAGAACCTCTCCTCCAACCCAGGCTGCATGAAAACTGTGTTTTTAGACTAATGAACAGATTAATTTACTATTAAAAAGACAATTAGAGGTTAAAAAAATTGATTAGGAATTATGTACAGAAAAGCAAAGAAACAGAGTTTCAATGTTACAAAAAGAGTGATCTCTTGGCCTAGTCAGATGCACCAAGTATGAAAACAAACACATTTTAAAAGTAGTTTTCCAGTAGCACTGCCAAAACTTTGTATTTCTTATTCTTTTCAGCAGCATAAAATGTTTACAAATTCAGCCCCACACCCATAACACACCCACCTGAGAATTAGGGGTGGGATACACACACACACACTAAATAGCAAGAGGTCAACATTTAAGTGAGATTTCATTTAACGAACAGTTTCAGTAGCACTCCTACACCACTGTAAAGCACAACCATTTTCAAGAGATGTCTTTATTTAGAGGAGAGATACCTTGTTATAGAGAACACCAGTTCTGAGCTTAGATTCAGATCCTCCTTGTACAATGGTTTCCAGGTGGAAGAGACAACATTGTGGCAGTACTTCTCCCCTAAAGCCAAAATCAAATCCCTCGCTTCAAAACAGCATTGGAAAAAGTAACACATTTAAGTTTAAAAAGACCTTACATATTAAGCCAACAGGAATCATTTCATACAGCAGTTTGTTTTACAGACTATTAATATATTGACTCCTTGACTGGCAGTCTGAGGAACAATTGCAACACTTTACATATTTTACACATATGAAAAAGTCTCCCAAATACATGTAAATTCATTCCTTAACAGGTTTCACCCTCTGCAGAACAGAAGATGCAAAACAAAGGCTTTCACAGATTAAAATCTCCTGAGCAGTTTTGGGAAAGGAGTCCTATTCATGTACACATCTAAAAATCATTTAAGGAAAATAAAAGTGCAGCTCAGCAACAGTATTGTTTTATCATATTTAGTTGTTCTATTTCTGCATTTATTTTTAAATCTTTTCTTCCTAAATAACTCTCATGCTCTCTCATATGAATATATGTACATAAAAGTTTTGATTGTGCATATATATAAATATATAGACACACACTTATGAGATACAGTTATTTATTAAATAAGAATCCATATCACAACTCTTCAAAATGATAGTTGAACTTTCTCAGTACTTTACTGCCCTATTCAAATGTAAAATAATTTCATGCACTGGTGTAAACTCACCACAATCTACTCCACCTTGCCCAAGAAAATTTCAGTTAAAAAGAAAAAAATTGCCAACAGGGCCTTTTTCTATCAGGTTGCAGGAAGATCTGAACATTTGCAACATTGTGGGAATAACTTGTCAGTGGTCACATTTTGCTTTGCAAGGCCTTGATGGATGTGTGGAAACAAACATGGACCAAAACAGCAGACTGGGCTTGGCATGCATAAACAACATCTTCAGGCATCATAATTACTAAATATTAAGCAACACCAGGGTAACGATTCTTTATTCAGGGCATGGAGACTGGAGCGACTGACTACCTATACATATATATATAAAGGTATATGTGTATATATATTTATATCTATATGTACACATACACCTATATATATAATCAGTGTTCTGACATGAGTAGTTGCTACTGCTCGGCACTGCCCCCAAATAAAGAGTCAAAAAGCTCCAACAAATAAGCTCAGGCTTCTAAATACATGCCTACAGGGGCAGGGGAAGTCAGCCCTAAGGTTTCCCTGTTTATACTCCAGGCAGACAGATGAAGTGTTTAGGTCTGGATGAAAAGGAAGCACCACATGAATGTGGCGCTGCACCGACTAAGGCAGCCCGTGCACCCTTCCTTGGAAGGTCTCCACTTGCCACCTTCTCCAGCTCCATAAAGTTTTCGAGAAACCTCCAACATTTCAGTGAAGAATAGAGGCCTGTGTTTGGGAGCTCACACACGTATGAGTGAACAGGACAATCTAAACTTTACAGGTTTTCCAGCAAGTCATAGAGACTGTGACAGGCAAAACTGAAGCAAGAGCCATAAGTACAGTGAACAGCAATTATGGTAGTGAATATCATACAGGTGCATATATCCTGCAACAATCTTCTATTAGGGGATCTTCTTCAACTTATTTTTGCCACATATTCAGCCTAATGATACTTTTTAAATTATGATATTTTGCTGCCAATCCTTTTTTATGAGCTACTTAAACAGTTTCCTGTATGAGAAGACATTTTTAGAAAAAAAAAAAAAGGATACCTCAAATCAGCCTTGTATTAAATGCTCAAAAACACAACTCAAAACCATGGCCTTTTTGCATTGTGACATCTTTTCCATTAAAAAAAAGGCTACACTGGAAGTAAACCACAAAGTCTATCACACTCTCTGAAAAACAACATAGAGTACAAAGGAACCTAAAGGTCATGGAAACTTCTGAACACTTAACTTAATTGGGAAACTCTGGAAAACATGAATTGGCTTGCATGAATTATGCAATAGTAAGATGATAAAACTGCAAGAGTCTGAAACATCAGTATACCTACAGAGGAAAACAATATTTACAATTCTTTTCTAACTAGCAGTGTCAGGTTTCTTATCATTACAGAAATCATAAATCAGCAGAATTTCTTAAGAAGACTTAGTAATATTATCAGCTGAAAATTAAACAACTGACTTGGGTTTGCCCTAGTCTCTTAACTTTTAGTCTTTCCAAAACTTTGTTTTCTTCTAATCCCCCCCCAAACCACATCTCCTTGAAAAATCAAAACACTCACAAAGCAAAAAAAGCAGAAGAAACACAGCTAGTGAAGATCTAAAAGAACAGTGCTTTACTTTCTGCAGCACATCACTCCTCTCTCTGCACTAAAACCAATACCAGATTTGCTCAGCACTGTTTGCTCAAAAAACATGACTCAAAACTAGTGTGACATCCTTTTAAATACTGTACATTGATCTGAGAACTTCAATCTGGAAGTAGATCTTTGTCTGTAATCCCTCAAGGCTCTCCCAAAGGCCTTTTCTTCCACCTGTCCTTAGCTGTTCCTAATCTCTCTGTGAGTCTTTCTTCTCACCCTTTCTGATTTTCTTACTTCGAACTGTCTTACACAACAAATGTACCTGCAGTTTCTCTGTTTCCACATGTTGTATTCTAGCCTCTGTTCCCATTTACGGACCTTCCCATTTATGGACTTCCCCATTAAACGCTTTGTCTTGTGCATTCTTATTTCCAAAACAGATCTACTCCCTTCCTGGATATCCTGGTTGCCATTTTATGCTCTGGAGCCAGATCCAGTAACATTGAAGTTAAGTATCTGGAATGTGTGCCCGCAACTGTACTCCATGGGAATCATCTGCCCCCAAAAGACACAAATAGCTAAGCATGAGGACACCTCACAGCCAGTTACAGAAGTCATGGAGCATCTTGACTGGAACAAAGTTGCCAAACTAATTCTTTTCTTTCAACATCCCTGTGTCACAGAAACCCACTGTCACTCAAATTAGGTTACTGAAATTAGGTGCTGGTTAATTTAATGATTTCTTGGACCACTGGGCATTGAAAGAGCTCAACAAGTATTGGGAAAGAATCTCCTCATAAATACGAACTCACAAATGCTGTGAATCATCAGTGCAGGAGGAAGGTACATCTTCCTCTGGGGACAAGGAGTTTGGTTATTTGTTTGCAGACAATAGGCTTTGGTTGGCAGAAGAAAGAAGCACAAGGTTGAGAATAAGAAGAAAAAGTTTGAGGTTTTATTTGTGTGCCTTTCCTTGGCACACAAAATACTTAGCTACCATTTGCTAGTTCTCAATATTGTATCAGATATAGTTAACTATCAACTTTCATGTAACTTGTCCTACAGAAAAGATTCCAAGCAAACAAGCTCTTTCCTTGTGTCTGCACCCTTGACAGCAGCCACAAATCAAAACCACAAGTTATCATGAGTTTCCAGATGGTACTTGTTTGAAATCTCAGAGACATATTATCAGTTCCCACCTCTGAAGACGTACCATGCATTTGCCAATGATACAAAACACTCAAAGAAAGGCATGCCGAAAATACTAACTTTGCAGATTGCAAATGTCTTTCAAACAATCCCACTCATTCCTTATCAACATGTATCAGGATGTAAATTATAAAAGGATCAACTTGATTGCAACATGACTTCAGTTTTCTCATTAAATTTCTGAGGTACTCTGGACATAACAAATTATTTCATTCCCATTTAATGAAAATACAATGATTTGGTTCACCCTGCATATATGTTATTGGAAGTTCCAAAAGGAAAGTCAGGCTGCTTATCAAATCAGGTAATGCAGACAAGCCTCCATGAAAAAAAATATTCTCCCATCATGCCTCTTGCCCTGATTTAAACTACAAATATGCAAACTTGCCATTTTTATTCTTCATTAACATTTCCATTACTGAGCTAATTGTGCAAGTACGCTTTTTGGGGTTTTCTGGTTTTTAAGAAATTGAGTTTTTTTAGCAAATTCATTCTTGAGTGGGCAACCATCACAACAGCAGCTACTGCTGGACTATAAACAGGTTTTATAAAGCCTTAGAGATCAGGATGCTGTGTCTGCTATCAAAGGATACTCCTCACTGTCCAGTACCAAAACAGAGGTGCACAGGGACTGTCCACTGAACACATCAAATAAGTAGGAACTGAGCACATTTAAACACATGAGATCTAGCCAGTAAAAAACCCAGTAATACACTACTGGATTCAAAATATGTCATGTTAAATCATTGCATCTCCTCATTTCAGTATAACAAACAAATAATTCAGTTTTATTTATTCATGCATACTTTCAGGACTGAAAGTTTTCTAAAAATATACTGGTTTATTTCCAGTCACCTTTGAAAACCCATTCCCAAAAAAGAAGCACATACACCTCTCTTTTCAGCTGTTTAGGTGGTATCGTGCAGTTTCTGGGACAAACTACTAAGCTATCAGTTGATGTCCATTTAATCTGTTCATGACCTGGAACTTTGCCTTACCACTCCTTCCAAACAACGAACTCCTTCAAAATATATTAAGTTAGCCGGAGTTTACCAAGGCCAGCAGAATAGCTTAGGACTTCTGCCACCATCACTAAAACTAAAGGGTAACTTTGAGATCATTGAGAATGTGAAACTGGAACTTGAAAAATTACAATAGGCAAACACCTGAACTAACATTAACATATTTATAAATAGTGCAGACAAAAGAATCTGTATTCCACAGCATGCCCATTAACAGAATACTTCAGGCCTGGCATGGGGGTGCTGAACACCAGACAGCACAAAAGTACATAAAAGAATAAATTTAGCTTCAAAATATTGACGATGATAAATTTTACTTCCCACTTCTACTCTGCAACCATCAGTAGCACTTACTCTTATTTATACTGGCATTTTGAAGTGAGTAATCATTCTCTAAATACTCTAAATCTCTGTTCTAGACACAGCACAGGCTCCAGTCTGGGTCTGAGATGATCCTTGGACACATTTTTCTCCCAGTTTCTACACATTTGTGTCAGACCAGCAGGATACTCCAGCTACATGGCTTGCAGCAGCCCAGGGTTTGCAGTGCAGCACCCAGACACACAGAGTTGGGCAGGAAGGCTTAAGCCCATCCATCCTTAGCAACACCTAAGATCCACAAAGTAAAGAACAGGTGAATTAAATATACTGTAAAAGTTTACCTTGTAACAATGTCAAAAATCCAATTATATTATAATTTGCATTTTCACTCCTTCTGCAATGTCTAGCTGATTTTTCTGCCTCTGCACCCAGCATATACAACAGGAATTGACAAATTACTTTGGTATTTTATTCATCTTACTCTAACTCACTAGATTTTCCATGCATTAAGGCACCTAAGGGTAACTTGAAGTTGCAAAATGATTTATGTTAAAAAAGGCTAAACCTAGAAATGTTTCTTTTTGAAAATAAGAAGGTAATTACACTCTAAAATTGCAGTACCTGTAAGACATTTCAATAATTCCCCCATATGAATGAGAACTTTCCCAAGCCCACAGCCATTGAACAATTCATACTTGTTCCAATCAAGAAAGGGACTGATCATTTCCACATCCTACCTGCTTGCTATCTTTATTGATTAGGGAAAAAAAACCACATACTTCAGTTCAACTCTGGGTACAGTTCTCTGTGCAATAATCTTCTGCATTTTAGTCTACATTCCAGAGTTCCACCTGTCTTGTCAAACAGCTCCCAGACAGACATTTTAAAGGAAAGGTACCCCATTTACAAGTATACAACCATGACCATATTCTAAAGGAAGCTTATTCCAACATGACATGACCTTAATGGGCTACTCTTTTCTCATGGCTCTTCTTTGATATAAAATAGTCAAAGCTCACTCTGCACATGGTATTATATATCAAAGGTGGAAAATTTAGGCTGAATTTTAGCTCATTCCTTCAAAATAAAGACTTCACTACTCTGAAAAAAGTGGATCATGCAACTATTTCTTGAACAAAACAAGACCTTAAAACAACAGAGGATAAACCTCACTGCTAGCTGCAAGGCGTGTTGGCAGAAAGCCTAAGCACAGGCAATGGCTGTTCAGCACAGTAACTGCACCTAATGTTAAGGTACTCAAATTACCCTGGGCAGCAGCAGATGTAGGTGCCATAGCATGGTGCTCTAAGGTAGGCATTTCATCCTGCTTTGAGCACAGGCATAATCCTGATACATTCCAAGAGTCAACTGCTCCTTTCATTTCACTGAAGACTTAATGATCAGTGTAAATAATTTCAATACGCAAAGCAGTGATGAGTGATTTATCAGTCTCTCAGGAAAAGTCCCATTACATTAGAAGCAAGGTCAAGTAACCTGTTTGAGCCAGGCTATGCTACAACAACACACAAATAACTCCAACTCATTCTGATGATTAATGCGGGTAGAATTTGTTTTGTTGACAGAATTTGGAAAAATCCCAGAAACTCCTCCTCCTCTGAGTCTTAAGCCTGCTTGATATTCCAGAAATAGTACACACAGTACAACTCAGTGCTTTTCTGTCCCTACATATAGCTTCATAGGCAAAGCACGAGTTATTCAAATGAACAAATACAGACTGATTGTTTCTGTCTTAGTCACTCACAATCCAAAGCCAACCATCAACAAAACGTCTTGCACAACACTGAGTAACTAAAGTTTCAAAGCACATTGCAAATATTAACTGATTTACCTTCAACACCCACATATTAAATATGCACCCTTCCCTACACCAATTCCTTTTCATCTTATAACCATAGACAAATAGTTTCAGAGTTTCCATCACTTGATCAAGCCACTCAGGATGTTTATGCAAACAAGCCAAGATCCTAATCAAGTTGTCCCTGCCTTCACGCTGGTCCCTGAACACAAAGCCATTGCCTAGATTCATATGCACGAACTATTTCAGTCTACATCCTTTAGAGGCCAGATCGGGGATATCCAATAAATTTTTGACAAGTTTAAAGGCAATCACAAAATCCAACCTTTCAGTAATTTGGGTTGCACAGCAAATCAACGGAAAACACTGAATAGCAGATCAAACTGACTCCTTTCTATGGGACAAGGTTAAAAATAAAATAAAAAAAAATTATAATTCCCCTTCCCCCCCCAATAAAACAATCCAAACAGATTACAATAGCTCTAACTCCCCATGTGTGCTCAAACACAAATCTTGCAGATGTGGTGCCAACTGTCTTAGAGCATGTACTGAAGTCTAACTACAGCCTTAAAAAGAATGACAGCTGATGTGTGAGCTGCAAAAGAATCTCCAGGTTTCAGAGGACTCACTGAAAAATAACTGCATTCTCATTTTTGATACAACACCTCAGAAATCTCCACTTGCTTTATCTGTAGTCTCAGAATTAGACTTACCTGGTAAAAATTATTAAGAGGATTTGGTTGTTTTGCAGATCGGAGTTTCTAAAAAATTGCTAAAATGCAAATGAAACTGCTCATGTTGAGACCTGCAAGACACAAACTGCTAGTCAGAAATGTCATCTAAACTATTTATTTGAAAATATCACATACTGTGATGCTTAAGGTATAAAAAAAACCCACTTCAGCCAAGCATAAGCAGGTATTTCATATGATGATAGCAAAGACATGGGTAAATGAAAAATGAAAATTTTATATTTTCCACTACACATCCTATGATTCTATATGAATTTACTGCAAACAGCAGTAAGTATTTCAGAACCCTGGAACCTGCCCCAGGAATATAATTTTAATCTCCTTTAGGTGTAACGCTCTGACAAATCTCACTTGTACAAATGCTTCTATCTGCAGAGCTAATGGAATGTTAATGGCTCTTCCTCACCATGTCTATTGGATAGAATAAAGAAAATATAAATTAAGGGTTGTTCAGTCCTATCATGCACCCAGGCAAAACCTGTTGGGCTAGGCACAGAAAAGAGAAACCAAGGGCCTTTATAAAATGCAATTGCATCACTTGAATTACCTACCCAGAGGAGCCTCTTGCACTTCTAGTCCGTGCGAGTCACAAGTAAGTTCAACAAAAGGAAACTCAAAGCAGTGAAGTAGAAGATTCTCAAGCACAACACAATTCCCAATCATATGGGAAAAAAACCTTTGCTTCATTTCTAGTGTAATATAAAGTAGATCTTAGGCAATTAACATTATTAATTTATGGTCTCGTTTAAGGCATAAAGAGAGCAGCTTTACTCCATAGATTTCTTACTTTTTCAGTACATCTAATTCTGTACAAGTTGGGCCATGGCACTGACCTTCCACATTTCCACAACTTTCTAATCTCCGTTCATTTTCACAACAGCCAGGATTAGGACTTTGCTTCAGTCTCTACAATAAAACTAAATTTTATTCCTGTATCTGTTCCACGATCTTTTTTTCTCTAAATTCTGTCTGCATTAAGTTGTACCTAGAAGCCATTTATTGATTTCAAATGCCTTGCTTCCACTTATTTCTCCTGATACCTAATACCACAGGGAATATGGATTTACGTTCTATCTATCACTTTTAAAAGAGTTAAAATTATAAGCTATTTGAGTCTGATATGTCTAAACACTTACTAAATTGTAGCTTCCGGCTACTTATTGACTTTTTTAGAACTACCTTCACACCTCATCTATTTTCTACTTTATCAATTTTCTGAAAAGCAGGAGATAGGGGCTTAAGGTACCATACCCAGCAGCCAGATAAGCCTCTGCTGTGGTTAATTCCCAGCCATCATCCCCAGCTCAGATTATCAGCAGAATTTAGTGCTTGTGAAAGCTCCAGACTGAGCACAGCAGAAATTAAAGCTCACTCCTTACACACACAACCAGTAAACGCAGCATAGCAATCAGCAGTGCAAGCTTCTTCACAAAATCCCACTGACAGGTTTGAAATAAGCTTCATCAGGAAACATTTAGGACAAAGTAGCAGATCTACTTCTCTGCCCATTTAGCCAGAATAGTCAGGAGCCTGTTCATGGCAGAGGAGCAACGATGCACTGGGAAAGAAAAGGAAAGACAGCATGGACAGTTGTGCAAAGGTGTATCCCAGCCTCTCCTGCCCTTTCTCCATGCCCTGACTCATACTGAGCATACACCAGTCCATTCAGCTGCTACAGAGCCATACCTTAAAGAGGCTGAATAGTTCTGCACCAATACTGAGATACCCATTACAGCCCCACACATTTTCTCTATTCTGTCTCTTCTCAATTTTGACTGCAGGTTTGATATCCTTGTTAGAGACAGTTTTTTTAGATTACCATCATTTGTACAAAAAAAAGAGGCAGAAAATATTCTTCTGCATGCAATAAGACAAGCCTATTTTGAAACTTTCAGCAGCACTTACAAGTGCCAACAGTTTAAACACGTCAGTTTTGCATAGAAAAATGTAGCTTTATGGCCTCAGAGTGGTTCAATTTCATCAAGTACAAACCAGCTCAAACATGAGTTTGAGACATGTATTATTTGATGTAACAGCAGCTCCCAAAAATAAAAAGAACGTTTTGACAAACAAGAGGAGGTGGGTGAGGATCCGTTTTCTCATCTTATTTGGAAGCCACATCTCAATATTTCAAGGACTGTCACAAGGAGTGATGTTGGTGTATTACAGCACGGAGAGCTGCACTTTCAGAGTGCACAGTACTGTCTAGCAGTTCTCCATCTCCTTCAAGGAAAAGGCAGAATATTTGCTGGAAGAGCTCCACAGGTCAATGACATAAGGAGTCAAAACCATTTGGGTCGCTATCTTCTTCTTGCCCCAGGCTTCACACTGGGAGTATCTTCCTTTGGCTGGATTTACCTCTGTCTTTCCTACTTTGAAGGTAAGGTAAACAGTAACAACAGAAAACCTACACTTCATTACACAGCTCAAGATATTGAAGAAGACATTTTGACCTTTCTCCTTTCTGAAAATTGAAGCTACTTCACTTCCTTACTTTTAACACTTCAAGGCCTGTAATTATCCACAATTTAATTTATATTTTCTGATGTGAGAGGGATCTTTATGCAAACTCCTCTTTTTTCTATGTCAATGACTAAACCTTAATCTGGTACCTCCCAGGATCACTTTCTTTGCATATTTATACCTTATGACTTCACAATCTTTACAGATGTTTTCATTTAGCACATGTTTTCTAATTTACCTTTTCCTTGCTTTCAAAGATGAATTTTAAGAAACAGTATATCAAATTCCTACAAGTCACATAACCCATCCCAATCTGGCACAGTATCTGCCCAAGTGCTTGATACTGACATTATTTTTTAGAAAGCTTTTGGTGAACTCTAGTGGTAAAGCTTTAAAAAAAAGGTCAAAAAACAAAAGCAAACTAATTTTTTTTAAATATATACTTTACAGAAGTAAAAATGCTTATGTTTATAAACTCCCTTTGCTAAAGGGTTATGGTCACTTCCAGTAGGAGACAGTAGGAAAGTGTGGTTTCTCGTACCACACCATTAGTCTTTTAAATATTTCAGAAGAGAAAAGCCCAACAGTAATTAATCAAAAATTGCTAGATATAAGGAGAAGTGGTACGGTAACAACAGAGGACACCAGGAGGCCCATGACTACATGGAAAGCCTAGACTACCTACCCCTAGTCCATAAAGTTACTGGTTTGTAAGCAGTGGTACTGGTCTGTAATCAGTCTTTATTTATTTCAACTGGCCTTGAAACCATAACCCTGAAAAATAGTACAACCTCTAAGTGCATTAACAGACCCCCTTACGTAAGAAAAATGTTTAAAAAGTCATATATGAGTGCCACCCTGTCAGGATGTGTCCAGCAAGACAGAAAAACACAAGTGTTAAATCAGCTTTAGGGTCATCAGCACAGCTGAGCAGGATTTATCCAAGCTGAAATACAGCTGGTAATCCAGCCTATCAACACAGCATGGGTCACGCAGCAGAGAGTCCCAGCAACAAACAACATGGAATCATCAAGTTCTCCCACAAACACAGGCAGACTAGATGGCTTCCTGTCTTTGAAATAATTTCAGGTTGATCTACACACTCCAGCTTTATAAAGTACAGAAGTTAGCTGCTGCAAAGTGCTTAACCCTTTGCACTTAACTAAAAGTTCTGCTCTAAGGTCTTCCGACTGAAATTGAACTCAGATAAAAGTATTTACTACTGTTTTAAAACCAAGAAAATAAAGATACCATGAAACAACCATGTTAAGTTAATATTTTCACATTGTCACCTTCCTCAGTCACACCAGCTCTCTGCTAGCATCTCTTTAAAGTTCTGTCAACATAGGTATTTAGCCAGCAAGGCTGCAATTTAGATTTAATTTAAGCTCCATATACTTAATCTCTATAAAGCTAAGTTACTTTAATGTTTAGTACATATGACAATATACAGCACCCTGCCTACTGCTCCAATGGCCCTTCTCTTACTGAAAATCAATTATCGCCATAAGCAACAAGTACTTCAAATATACAGGATCTACTTGTAACTGTGGGGAAGAAAAGGGCTGTAGCATTGCTTTCTTTTAAAGGCTAAGTGCAGAGAACAAAAAGTACATGCTTGATATAAACAAAAATTAAAATCAAATGTCTTCCAAATTCCAGAGATGAGAATACAACATCCTTTAGTTTTACTTAAATCAGATTCATAAGAATACTGTCATGTGAAAATCCTTTACAGTAACTGTCATCTGACTCCAGGAAACACTGTGATGCTTTCCAACAGATACAGTTAAGAGAACATTTCCCCTCTCCTGCCTGAGGAATCACAGGGGCCAGAATGAGCTACATGCACTGTATGGACAATTGACTAATACCCACACAAAAAGAAGCGGTCTAATGGTAGCTTGAAAGTGTTAGCCACAGTCTTCCATCAAGAGATGTTTACAGACATTTTTAATAATTTATTTCACAAACCAAAGAGCATTAGCACTGACCTGCACTGTTAAAAATGATGCCATGAGGGGGAGAGGGGGTTTATACATGTAATGGTAGTGGTGAAGAGGCAACTGTAATGCAGATGGAACAAAGGCATTATACAGACTGACAGAAAAAAATCAGATCATAAAAACACTAAAAGCACTACCACTCCAGGACAATTTCCAACTGTATTTTTTTATGTTTGAAAGCAAAGTATTTGTTACATCCTGGATACACTCTGCCAATGTTGCTTGTTAAAAATGACGGACATTTTATCACCAAAAAAAGGAAATAAATTTTTAAAAAATTAGTAAAGTTTGTTTGTTGTTTCCATCAAGTCTAGATTTAAAAAAAGAAAAAAAGCCCAAAAATATCTGTACTCAAACTTACATTAATATATTCAGAAAACAAACATCACAGCACTTTCATAGAATCATTTAGGTTAGAAAAGACCTCTAAGATCTTAGAGGTCTTAGCACTGCTAAGTCCATCACTAAACCATGTCCCTTAGTGCCACACCTACAGGTCTTTTAAATACCTCCAGGGATGGTGACTCAAGCACTTCCCTGGGCAGCCTGGTCTGGTGCTTGACAAGCCTTTCTGTGAAGAAATTTTTCCTAATATCTAATCTAACCCTCCCCTGGGGCAACTTGAGACCATTTTATCTTGTCCTGTTGCTACTTGCCTGGGAAAAGAGACCGACCCCAGCGCACTACACCCTCCTTTCAAGCAGTTGTAGAGAGCGGTAAGGTCCGCCCCGAGCCTCCTTTTCTCCAGACTAAACACCCCCAGCTCCCTCAGCTGCTCCTCATCAGACTTGTGCTCCAGACTCTTCCCCAGCTCCACTGCCCTTCTCTGGACACGCTCCAACCCCTCAATGTCTTGTGGTGAGGGGCCCAGAACTGGACACAGGACTTGAGGCACAGCCTCACCAGTGCTGAGTACAGGAGGACGGTCACTGCCCTGGTCCTGCTGGCCACACTATTGCTGATACAGGCCAGGATGCCATTGGCCTTCTTGGCCACCTGGACACACTGCTGGCTCATGTTCAGCTGCTGTTGACCAGCACCCCAAGTCCTTTCCTGCTGGGCAGCTTTCCTGGCACTCTGTCCCCAGCCTGTAACTCTGCCTGGGGTTGTTGTGACCCAAGTGCAGGACCTGGCACTTGGCCTTGTTGAACCTCACACAACTTGCCTCAGCCCATCCATCCAGCCTTTCCAGATTCCTCTGCAGAGCCTTCCTACCCTCCAGCAGCTCAACACTCCCACACAGCTTGGGCCACAAACTGACTGAGGATGCACTCGATCCACTTGTTCAGATTGCTGATAAAGGTATTAAACAGGACTGGCCCAACCACTTAGCCCTGGGGAACAGCACTTGTGACTGGCCACCAGCAGGATCAAACACTCATCACTTCTCTGGGCAGAGAAACACTTCAAACACTTCTTCACCACTCTCTGGGCAGACAGCTTTTAATTCAGCACACAGTGCATCCATCTAAACCATGAGCAGCCAGTTTCTCCAGGTGAATGCTATGGGACACAGCATCAAAGACTTTATTGCAGTCCAGAAAGACAGCAACATCCATAGCCTTTCCCTCACCCTCTAAGGGGGTCACTTGGTCAGAAAAGACGAGCACTTCCGCCAGCTCCCTCAGCATCCTCAGATGGATCCCACCCAACCTAGTAGTAGACTTGTATCTACATAGCATAGAAGATCACTGACCATTTCCCCTTGGATTACAGGGGCTTCATTCTGCTCTCTGTTCCTATCTTTCCCCTCAGGTGGCTGGGTACACTGAGATCAGCTGGTCTGACTGTTAAAGACGAAGCAAAGAAAGCATTAAGTACCTCGGCCTTCTCCCCATCGTTTATTTGTTTACAGGCTTTATTTGTTACAAGCTTTTAGTAGCTATTAATCATCACCGGGCCCTGTAAGCACACACAGTGTATTTTCCATTAATCATCTGGCACTTAATACTCAAAGTTGGAAGTGGCTTTGAACAGACATATTTTGCCAATACTTCCTAGTTGTAAAACCGACAAAGCATCCACTTCATTGCAGAGGTTCCTGCACTTACCACACCTGAAGCTCCTTTATCAGGCCCACCCGCAAACCAGGTGTTTTCAGTGTTCACCCCCGCAACACCCATCCATGCCAGCACTGCCATCATCCCTCAGTACAAAGCTCTATTTTCAGCTCCAAGAACATCAGCAGACTTTGATAACTTTTGTCCAAGCTCCACAAGAGCCCTGAGATAAGCCCCAAATGTTTGTAGCTCTCAGACTGCCCCACAGAGGGTGACTTCTATTCTTCTGGACTCTCCAGTCCACTGGCACCCTGCCCTGGCTGTACCCCCCGGGCAGCAGGTAAAATCACCAGCTGCACTCATATCCAGAAGCCCCACACAGGCTGGTATTCCTGATGTGGACTAATGTATTTTTGTCACATTCCATGTAATCTTTAAATTCACAATTGGTATGGGTTCATCAAAATAATTACTAGAAATGCTGTATTTGATTTTTAACTGTACACAGAGTCCAAACTCCCCAACAAATGTGAACTCTTACACACCAAGCACAATCACATCCTCAGACCAAAGCAAACACTCAAGATAACAGGCATAATGTCCTCAAAAATGTCCTGCACAAAAGGACATTAATTATTCACAACTTTGCTCATGCTATTAAGTAGAAACAAGATCGATCTACAGCAGTTGGATTGAAGAACCATTTTTTGAACACTGTAAAAAAAACCAAAACAACTTAAAATCAAATGTTTGTGACTTCTAATACAATCAGAGTTCTTGTAAGGTCCTCATTTTTTGCTGAGGTTACTTGAGATTCAGCATTACATTTACTTTCAAAAGCAATATTCAGCACTTATGACAAATAGATTAGCCCCTTTTCAAAACTTTAAGTGATCTCCTCTCTTTCTGTTCCCCATTCTCTTTTTACAGTATTAACATATAGTTAACCTTTTTCCTTCAAAATAAAAGTTAATATTAGAGGCAAAGCCTTACTTAAGTGTCATAAAATAAACAGCTAGCTCACTTTTCTTACACTTTCTGATTTGTTTCAGCATTTGTTGAAGTCCTAACTGAGGACGTTTAATGAAGGTCTCTATTCCTTCAGGCAGGATGTAACTTAGAAATTCTTGCAAGGCTTAAACTATTTGAAAACTTAAGGAACACATTAAAAAGGTGCAGGTCAGTCATCATTAAGCTCAGGTTGAAGATTTAGATTAAGTGTGGCCAATAACTGTGCATCACAAATACATGAAAGATGACACCAACAGTTACTGGATTTTCACAGGGCCTCTGAGATTAGGAAGGAAGCAGACCCAGGTTAAGACCATGTTTTGGAAGCACACAGTAAAATCACAGAAGGGTACATTGCTTTCAACATATCCACAATAAAACCCATACAAAATTAACGACTGGAAAAAGTGCCACTAGCATATATAAACAGGTATGTTTACTGACTCATCCATTTGAAACAGATGGTTAGTGAAATAAATAATTAAGTGGTAGAATTTAATTGCTTAAAACCATTTACAAAAGCAAGTAAAAGCCACACATAACATTCGCATTCCACTGGGACAAAGGAGTATTCTGAGTAGTATGAAGAATCGAGTACTTGCTAGAAAACAAACTCATAAAATCTCTGTCAAATGCAGGTATCCTATATATCCCACCATTGATTTCACAGGAAGATTTCTGTTTCAACATAGGCATTTAAGGGGTCTCTATTGTACTACAGCACCAAATTGGATATACACTATTAGGATGACTGCCTCAAAGAGGAAAACTTATTACACCTGTTTCAAGCAGGTGTATATTTAACACCACTACCTCTAAAAAAGTGGGCATTATTCCTTTAGAAAGTCGCTTTTCATAAATGTTTTTTACTTCATTTTAATAATACACTGCAAATAGTATGGTAACGAAGTCTTCAAGTTGCTTTTGTTTCCTTATTTATTTGCTAATTGTACATCCAGCGTCTCTTTCTACCATGCATGAAAATATTAAAGGAATCTTACTAGCAGAAATAATCCTAGCTGGTAATTATATCTGTTGCCCACACATGAAAAAAATTAATACATATACAAATAATCAACACATGTCAGTCTAGAGGTAAAGTTCAATATGAGCTATAAGGTTGTTTGGGTTTGGCAGGTTTTTTTATTCCTTCAAAGAAATTGCTATTGCATTTAAAAGAAAAATTCTATATGAAGTCCTTAAATCCTTTATTTTTATTAATTATCATAAGACACAGTCATTACACAGAATACTGTCTTCAGTGCATTTTGTATTATTTTCTGATACATTAAATAAAGTCTGAATATACATGTACCTTCTGTTTTTCAATACACTGGTTTTATTCAAAGTGTATCCAAACATGCCATGTCAAGTTCAGTGTTCCCAGCCTCACAACACAAAGCACTACCAAAAATACTTTGCAGAACTACACTACCAGTATTTGGGCAACTAGAGGAGTCTTGCAAGAAACATATTCTTGCTGTGGTTAAGAACTAATGATAAAACACTGAATACGGTAGCATTTAAATTATACCAGACTGGCAGTGAATTTGACTTGAAAAATAAATAAATGCTTATTTACAAAAACAGTCATGCCATTGAGGGTATGATAAAGTCTACAAGCAAATGGGAAACTCATTCTTTGCCCACCAGACCTCTTAGGAAACTGAATTAACACAAACTAATATAAAGCATATGGGTTTCAGAAATATAAGTATCACCTTACAAGGTGGAATATTTCATAGAGAAATGACAAAACATTAATTACTTCCCTCAGGAAGACAGCAAGTTTCTGACAAATCCTTAAGAACTACAGACTCTTAGCAACCCTAAGGACCAGCAGACTCATCCAATAATGCCTACAACTTTATTTTGTCAGCATCCTGAGCTACCCAGCATTCAGCAGTATTTCCAGACATTTAACAGAGAGACGCTGGCCATCAATACCTACCTAACATCATCCTTGCACACACCAGAAAAGCCGAAACAGCCACCATGCTACACCTTGTAATCACCCAGGTGAGACAATTCATCAGCTTTGGAAGCCAGATCAGCTACCACACATCCCACAGAAAAGCAAGCCTCTGTGCCAGTGCACTTTTCACTCCTCAAAAGAACTTCCAGTCAGCATCTATGAGAAATAAACTAAACTCTCTTCTTCCCCCAAAGAGAACCCTTTTATCATCCCTTATCATTAGCCACACCATAAATTCTGCTGTCCTTTTTTTTCAGGGATATGTGACTGAGCAGCCATTCTCGACCTGTATTTACCTTTCAAGTCAGCTGTTTTCATTTCAGACCTTATGTCTGTGTATCCAAAAGCACATCTACTTCTTTAATACTTATGTAATAAAACATAATCAACCTTACCCATAAATGTTGTACAGATGATAAAGACTTTAATGGGATGTGTTTTCCAAATCTTGTGTTAGCACTTTCAAAGGTAATTAATTAACCACCTTGGAATGAAAATGAAAACAGGAACAGCCACCAAGACTCCTCACAAAAGAAGCAGTCCAATCTGGTGGAGCACTCACCAAATAACAAAGCATCCCAAAAAGATACAGTGGCCTTTAAAAATTTACAAAATGTGATTAGATTAAAGCCAGTGTTTAGCTACTATTACCTGAAAATAATGAATTCTCTCAGACACAATGTTGAAACCTTATTCCTATTCTATGGCTTTTCTGTCATATGAAATTAATATTATAAGATCCTAGAATGTTGCTGAGCTATGAGTACGTAGTTTTGATAATTAATGAACCAGCTCACAAATGTCAAGAACAGGTTGGTATTTGCTCCAGATAATCTGTCTCCTGCCTTCCAAACATCTGACATTACATCAGTTTATCACACATCGTGGAATATTATGTCACAAGTCAAGTACACACAAGCTGTGAAACACATTACAATTCAACTGGATATTACTTCTGACAATGTAAATTGATTCTTGAATCCCAAAACAATCCTGTTCTGCCCCCAACAAACTCGAGAGCTGATGGACATAAGACAATAAATGTATTCTTGGGTTTAAATGGAAAGATTTCTAAGTCACATATACCAACCTTGTGTCACGTAAATGCACACCAACCGGACAGCAAACTACAAAAATTGATTGAGAGCAAAACTACATTGAATACTAAAATTCAAGTTGCCTTTCACAAGATAAATATTTGTCAGTCTTCTTTCTTTCTTTCCCATACTAATCGTATACACATAGTGCATTCCCGCTTTAGACCATTACAAAAAAACTCAGAATAGGCTTATCACACTAAAAATACATCAAAACATGGAGTAGTTAGTTAAGAGCCTCCCTGCCAACTGATATTTTTTTGCAGAAGAAGTACAGAAATACACACAATACTTGGGCAGGGTTAAGGTTGTTACCTTGATGCAGCACAAACACATCCTCCAATCTGAATTCTGTATAAGGAAGACACATTTCCCCCATAGCTAAAAATCAGCAGAAAATTGGGCTTGGAAGGGACCTCTGGAGGTCATCTGGTCTAAATCCTTTGATCCAGAAGGGCCACCCACAGCCAACTGCCCAGGACCATGTCCAGATGGCTTCTGAATATCTCCGAGCATGGAGACTCCACTGCCACCCTGAGCAACCTGTGCCCATGTTCAGACACCTTCACAGTAAAAGAAGTGTCTCCTAGTGTTCAGAAAGAACCTGCTGTGTGTCACTGCGTGCCCACTGGCTCCTGGCCTGTCACTTGGCACTACTGAAGAGGACCTGGCTCCCTCCAGTGTCACTGCACACTTTCTTAAGGTATTTAATACATATTCATGAGATTCCTCCAAGCCTTCTCTTCTCCAAGTTGAATAATCCCAGCTCTTCCAGCCTCTCTTCATAGGAGAGATGCTCCAGTCCCTTAACCATCTTCATTGGACTGTCTCCGTTATGTCCCTGTCTCTCTGCTGGAGAGGCCAGAACTGGACACAGCACTCCAGATGTGCCCTCACCAGTGTTGATGAGGGGGGAGGATCCACTTAGGAAGCTACACATTTTGAAATCAGGTTCATTACCTACACAATGTTTACAGTTACATCTCTACAGTGTAAAACAAGCCCTAAAAGCTATAGCAATAATTAAAATATAATTGCAATCATATACGTATAATGAAAAATGGAACTGCTACTTAATCTCAAGGAGCAGATTCTCAACACCACAGAAAAAGTAATCTCAATTACAGAGCTCTGACTGAAAGAGGTGACTTCTACTGAGACAGCTTTCAAGGGTACTGTTACCCTCTTCCTACAGTCTGGATGTTCAAGTTATTTGTAAAACAGATCCCAGGCAGCCCAATATTTTAAAATAAAACTAGCTACTAGCTAAACAAAATGCAACATAAGTTATCCCTGCTCTTGTACCAGAGTCCTCAGTGAAAAACCAGATACTCTTAAGTAGACCAAGGTGTCTGCAATTCTCACAATGCCACATTCAGTCACAGCAGGTAATGAGAGATGATTATTTTTATCTTTTTCACTCTTCAGGAGAGATGAGCTGTAATGCTAAAATTTACAATACACGTTTGGTCTACGTGGTGATTAATTTTAAAACCCTGCTCAGCTTCTCTTCCAGAAGATTTAAAATTTTACACAGTGCAGAGGATAAAAGCAAGCAGTAAAACATTCTAAAACGTGAGATAACAATTTTTAATTTTTAGGACAGTATTCAGACAAGAAAGAATATGGGACAGACTGGAACAGGGTCTTTATCCATAACTGACTGACACCTTCCACCACTGTAGAATGAGTTCAAAAACACCAAGATGACCGCACGTGTAAGGAAGCACAAACCAGCTCCCAAAACACAGCCTGACTACAGGTGTGATGTCCAGAGGCTTTAAACACAAAGTATTTAGGCATCTGAGGAGAAGAAATTTAAACCAAGGTTTATCCCAAAGAATACCCTCCCTATAAAAGACAGAGTTTTCTGTTTACCCTAATCCTACTGTTACCAAATTTTGCCTCCTATGACACCATTGGATATGTCTCTATTTAAATATACTGTATAAATGTAACTGTCACAAAGCATACAACTAATTCAACAAAATTCCTAGAATCCAGCTCTTTTGGTTATGGCACTTCTCCTGTGCTCACAGAATGGCAAGCAAAGCAGCCTGGTCACAGTTACTAATAGGAGTCAGTCAAGGAAATCAGCAGAAACTGAACAAAAATAAAGGCACTGATGATTTTTGGTCAGCTTTCTCATTCACTGCTGCTATTGTTTTTAGTACAATCAAGATAATGAAATACTTTTAAACCCCCTTTTAAAATAACATCTTTTACACATACTGTGTTCATGTGCCCAGAACTACTGCTACCCATTCACTAAAAATGGCTATCAATCTGTACAAGAGTAATTCTTAAATCTCAGTAGTTAATTCCCAAAGCATTTTTACTACAGATATGAAAACTATTTCTGGAATCACTAACAATGACTTTCAGATACAAAAGTTAAAGAACATTTCTTGGAGAAAAATGCATATTTATCTGTTTTGTAATAAGTTTCAAAACACATTTCCTCTTCAAGGTACACCAATAGACTACATAATGTACTTTCTCCTGCATAATCACATCTACTTTGAATTTCTGATGTTCATACAGTGTTGACATCAACCAACGTAATGAAAAAGTTATTATTTTTTCCTGTTAATCACTTAAATAGGGAAAATAAATTAATATTTCAAGATCAGTATGAGCATGTGAAAAAAGTTACTTTCTTTGAACTTAGTCTTATGATACTCCAAATACATATTCAAAGATAAAATATGCAAACTGCAGGCAAAGCTCAGGCTTTCAAACACAGCTTATTGTTCTGCCTAGTGCAGTGTGTAAAGCTAAAGACATGAAGCCAGCAGCAACAGCAGTAAATTATTGTGGAAAACCAGCCATTTCATTCCTTACAGAAATTCTTTGATCCTCTCTCCTACTGGCAGGCCAGTTCTGGCCCACACACACAATTTACAGTTAATTTACACACTGAACAGACCTAGGGCACAGCTTTACAAAGCTTCCCTTCAGTAGCAGCCCAAGTTCCAGCAGCTTTCTTCTTTCTCATACCACCCTTTCACTGGAACGATACGACTGTAAGATTAGCCAGATATCTGACCCGGGATATAAAAAAATGCAGCAGAGCCAACGACAGCCTCTGTTGGCAGTGAACTGTGTGATCCAGCACATCTGCACTGGCCCAGCTGGGCAGGCAAGGGAACGCAACAGCAGCTGCTCATGCTGGCGCTGCTGCCTAAAGCAAGAGACGGGCAGTCAGAGCAGGGAAAATCACTTTAGAACGCCATGAAGATGCAGGTAAGAGCACTGGAACCCATGCCAGTGTTTTAAAAAGCTGACTGTCCTACAGGAATATGCTAATAGACAAATTAGTTACTGTTTAGCAAGCGTACTTGGAATTACCAAAGTGGTAAAGTTACCACAACTTAGAATTTACTGAAAGCAAATCAAGCTCAAAAAGAACTAGTCACACACATATAGCTGAATTATTTTGACATGCAGAGGTAGGATTTTTACACATATTGTGGAACTGCAGTGCACCACACACTAAAATTTGTTAGTGACTTGACACTCAGGCGTCAGGTACAATTATTTTCCTCCAGTCTTTGAAAAAGTGTAGGATTTTAGTAACTTTTCAAAGATTTGAGTAATATCAATTGAAGCCTGTAGATCTGAAAGAACAATGAATATTGATTATGCTTCAAAAGGAAGCCAAAATTAACCAGGAAATATTCTGAACACAAATGGCAATTTACTGTCAAGAGCACAACAAATCGACAGCTCCTGCTATCAATCATGAAAGTGGCAATGAATCAGTGCTTCTGCGATAAATGAATGGAAGAACTGAGAGAGAAAAAAAAAAAAACTACAACAAAACCCACACACACAAACAACACAAACAATCTATCCCCTATATCTATTTTTCTGCATCTGCTACGAAGACCAAGCTTCAAATTTGAGTCCTTGGTAAGGTACAAATGCAATTAAGTCTGGAAATGTGCCCCCCAGCACATACACGTGTTCCTGAAAGGTATTACTGATGGAAACTTCATACTCATGCTGCCCTTTTAAATCTTGTGTTTGTTACAAAATGCTAAGTAGTACCAGATTTTTTTTTCAAGTGCCTTCCACCCAGTAATAGGTCATGCATAAAAAGAGTTAATGCCCTGAATTCCGTGTACAGCTTATTTCACTCAACAGAAAGCAAATCATATGCAAATTTCTTAACTGCAAGTATAGTGTGGGGCTAATAAGCACATGAATGCTTCACTATGCAAAATCCATGCAAATACCTGCAAAAGTTTTTAACCTGGGAATATTCAATATTCAAAATGCATGCAAATACCTATGAAAGATTTTAACCTGGGAACACTGCCTGTCACATTACCTTTCTGCGTTTTGTGCACATTGTAATATTTTTCATAACCATAACATCCGTACTCTTGATAATAAAAAATACCAAGTGATTAGGCAAATTAAAAAAAAAAAAAACACTTTGAGAAACTTCAAACAATAAAAGAGGTCATATTTATATAACACACAGACTGTCTGCATATGAACATAAGTTAGCACAGGCTGGGTCAAACCGAAACATTCAGAAAGGATGTTTCCTCCATGAGGACATACTAATGCTGGATTAAGAGAGGTTTGTTAGACTGTTTTCAATGAACACAATTTTTCTCCAAATGAAGTACACGTCACACCTCCTCCTAGACTCCTTTTAAACAATGCAACTTGAGTACACTGTGCAGTAAGAAATACATCAGTACAAAAGAGTGCAAGAAAAATATTCCTAAAATGCCATGTAAACATCAAATTAGGAGACTTCAAGTAGCATTGCAGATTTACTGATATATCATAATGACTAATTTTCTCAAATGCCATGAATTTTTTAGGTAAATTAACTCTATTTATAGTTTTTTATAAGGCAGTAGCATCAGAGTGCTCATATGTTAACAAACACCAAAAAAAATGTTTCTGTTTTAAGCAATTAAATTTGTAACAGACTTCTTCAGCAAATACTGAAAAACAAGTCTGGAACTACACTGAAGCAGAAGTGCTTCATGAACCTAAACACAATAACATAGTCTCACCAAACGAGACATAATCACCAAAAGACTAAGAAAGTGGTGGACTTCTGAAATGATGGACTTCTATTAGCTAGCTGTCAGTAAAAGAAATAAGAATTTTGAATTAGAATTACAGACTTGGAGTTTACTAATTTTTCCTTAGACTTGCTGTTCCCCATTTTCATCTTCTACTTCAGAGGAATAATGCATTTGGCTACCAAAGTTATTAGAAAGTCAGAAAGCCAGCACATGCATGTTTAACATCTAATAGAACCAACTAAACAGACTGAATAAAGCTTAAAATGTGTGAAGTGATGAAAACTGTAAAATCAAAACAGTTTGCATATGAATCATTTAGACTAGTTTTTACAGATTAATACTGAAGTCATGCATTTTCTAGTAAGTGTTCTTACGCATTTCAAAACCCCTTCACATTTGTCTTCTTCCGTTACGTGTCTGCTATTGCTGACTTTTGTTTTGCCACGATGTGCTATGCAGGCAACATGATGCAGTCATAATGTGGGCTGCAAGTGTATCATTGTTCTTAAAATTATGACCTTATAGTCACTGGTGTAAAGATCATGAAAGCCAGGGTCAACTATAGCATTGTGAAGTTTCAGTGCTCACGCTAATATCGGTTCCTGCAAAAGTGCACTGCACTGTAGTTTGAAATAAAAGCTGGTATTTAGCTGTCCTGTAACCAATGCCTCAAAACTCTCCTGCTTTCTGTGCCACTCTTTACTGAATTGGTTAAGTGCTATTGTTAGAAGGCTGTATCGGAACGCTTTTCTGACTGGGGAATAGGCACGAAATGTATAAAGCAAAACAGTCTTGAAGAACATCTACATCTCTGCCTGGTATTCACATCACTGCAACAGATCTGCATCTCCATCAGCACTGCGACATCACCTACTGAGGTGATGCATCAAGCAAGCCTAGTTTAGCCCTCAAGAGGACCTCCCTCTGAAAAACAGACATACAGAATTAAAAACTATCTTGGTCAATAATTTTTTTGCCAAAAAGAACAGTATGTCTTGCTCTTCTTAACATTCCAATAACCTGGCCTCCTTGCACAAACTCAGCAGCCCAGAAGCCAGAACACCAGCATAAGAGCTGCCATCTTGTCGCCGTTCCTGTTAGCCAAGTACAGCAGGTGATGCCGCAAGATTAAGTCCATACTCCTCCTCGAAGGACAAATGACTCACTAAGACCACTACCAGACTTCTCTTCAGCTCTTTTATTTTACAAGAACGTATCAGTCAAGCCTCAAAAGAGGCTTTCTCACTATTGTACAAATCTGCCTGTATTGCCCAAGACCTCTGAAACAGCAACAAACCAGCCTAGCTATGAATAACCAGGAGACTGAAATCTATGAATATGAGGAGATATTTTTATCCACTAAATGAGCTGCATTTGTGGAAGACTAAGGTAAAGAGAATAGTTTCCATTATAACAGCATGAATAGAAGCCTTTTTCTTTAGGCTGGTAACTTGCCAAGTGGAAACTATAACCCGCATCTCTTATTAAGGATTTGGAATAAATCCAACATCTGTTGTAACTTAACGTCAAAAGGCAATCTCAAACCTGCACTTGAAACTTTTCAAACTTTCTACATACCCCATCCCATGATAACTGATTTACTGAAGGTGCCATCTCACCTGCAATGCTATTTACAAAGAAGAGCTTATATATAAAAGTAGGTGATTGGCAGGAAAGCTGTACCTCAACAGGCAGCACAGACACGTTCCCCCAGCTAGTGTGC
Source organism: Orthonyx spaldingii (assembly GCA_013397795.1). NCBI lineage: Eukaryota > Metazoa > Chordata > Aves > Passeriformes > Orthonychidae > Orthonyx > Orthonyx spaldingii. The sequence goes on along the minus strand of VZTJ01004174.1, from coordinate 189,643 downwards.
CATTACAGTTCAAGCCAGCGTTTTAAATGTTTGCTGCAGGCAAATCTGCAGGCACATTACTGTAGCTCAGTTTCCAATGCCATATCATCAACTCCCACTAACTCCAGCAGACTTCTGAGCACAGGAACCACCTCGTTGATGAGCCAGCAGGATAACCTGCTCAAATTAATTTCTATCAAGTCTGCACCAGCAAATTGTTTACCTCATGGTACTATAAATTTAATTTCCCTCTACTTTAAAAAAAAAAATCTATTTAAGTTTCAAATTGTTCCATTCAGTGGTAGTGTATTTCAAACACATCAATCCTGAAGTTCAACAGAAAATCTACCTTACATTTGAAAAAATACAGAAAGCGAAACACTTAAAGTATCATTCACAAAAAAGTGGAAAAGATCCTTACAGTGTTACAAACTATACTTTTAATGGTTTTCAAATAGAATTTTTTCCCCTTTTATATATGAATCAATATTATATTTTTAAGAAATTCTCATGAAATGTCAGTGAAAATGTTTCAAGTTACTATTTTATTTTGGAGAAAAATATAGTTTTTCTACATCATTCCTAACTGGACCTATGAAGCTCACTATCTGTCATTTCAGTCTTAGTGTTCTAGTCATTTCAGACTAGTAGCTTGTTGAGCTGAAAAATGGCCCAAAACACATTAAAAACTTAAATTATCACTTCATTGAAGAAGAACAGATATTTTCCTCCTTTGCCGAAAGCCTGCCTTTCTCTTCCAACCAAATTGTAACATTTGACACAATGGAACATTTCAGTCAGAGCAAAACATGCTAAAAATTAAATCTGTTTTTCTTTAAACAATTTTAATCATGAACAGTAGCTTCTGACAAAATAACATAAAGTAACATGCTGAAGTTTATGCCACCACATGAATAGTAGCAAATTCTTAACCATTACAGTCTTTCAACAACACTAGCCACAAAACGTGTCACCACTTCAACACTTGCAAAGATTAAATGTTATCTTTAGGATGACTTTGCTGCTTTGAAGCAGCTTTGAATATCAGCTTGGTTTGAAAAGTAAGACAGCAAGGCTTCAAGGTTAAGCACAGTTATGTAAAGCTACTTGCAATCTATTTTACTGTAGTCAAGAAGCACAACTTAAACTTCAAACTCATGTCATAAAATAATAGCCTGCTCTGAATTCCAGTCTCTAGGTTATAACTTCTACCAAAATCCTTCTTTGCTAACTACAAAATACACTTCTTTCTATAGTTAAGTAGTTGTGTAACTTCAAGACAGATTTTGCAGATTCTAAAATTTCACATTTTCATATGTTAAGAATAATTGCTAAGTATTTTTCTTTATCAATTAATTAATGGTTAACTTGTCCTTTGTCATGTATGTAAATGTGTATTTTGGATGGAAACCAAAGGACTCAAAAACTCAATAGCACCCATGGAAAAGCCTCCGCTTCCTCCTCCCTTCACCTGAGCAGTTCTAGGAGGAGAATGTGCTCAGGTGGTGTCACCGTCTTTTATTCCTTAAGCTTTTGGCCCACTGTTAATAACTTACTTATAAAACATTTAGAAACTCTACACAACATGAGGGTTTTTGTGCTAGAGAGCATCATCCCATTTTTCTACACTAGAATACATATCATTTTGAAATCACTTCTGTACCAGAGACTGCACTTAGGAGAATACTACTTTAAATTGTACTCTGTAATATTTTCATTCAAAGAGGTACAGGCACAGGTACAAAGGATACAATAAGAGAGATATGTAAATCTTTTTCTCTAGTAGGCTTTGGGATCAGGCAGTGGCAATATACATCTCTATTTCACACACAGTCACATGTTTTAGGAATACAAAAGCCAAAAAGTTTAGTCCAACACCCATGTGATGAATGAAGACAGAAAAAGCGGTACAATATGAAACAAAGATTTGTATACAGGTTGTAAGTGTTAAATATTATGAAGAGCTTTAACATCCTTCTGACAGACAAATGCCAGCTACATATATGAAAGTTGCAGAAATCCTTCTGAAACTGTGCAAGAAGTACTTATTCTTCATGAAGCAAACAAATTTTCTTAAGAATTTTCACACTTAATATTATTGCTGTTTGTTAAAACCCAGTGATTTCATAGAATAGGCACTTTTTTGTTCTCCGCACTGAAAGCCGCACAAATTACAAGAATATTATCTGAATAACAAATAATCCTTACAGCTTCTTCCACATACTCTTTGGACAGTTATCTGATGCAAAATAACAGTAGTATAGGGTAAGCTCATTTTGCTTAGCAACTTCCTCACTGCTGACACGCTGGCCAGTCTCTCTTTGTCTAGCAGTCTGGCAGAAGCGCACACAGGCTCTTTCACAGGAAGGTGTCAGAAACATATGAGCAAGTGAGTTATGAAAGAAGCTGCTTCTAGGTCCATAGGTAACGATACCTCACCTAATTTATGAGGTAAGAAAATACTTTGTCATTTATAAACACTGAATTCATTCCTCAATCTTTGGCCCTGAAGATGCTTGCAGTAATGAATTTCAGGAGCTAAGCTTACAGCACATACAAAAGCACTGTATTTTAAAGTGCAGCTTTTTGTGGTTTTAGCTTAGCTGCCTGTCACAACAGTAGCAACACAGTAGTGTAACAAGTCATATCCCTTCCAATGTTTCTCACCTAGTATGAAATGAAACTCTCATTTTTGAGCATTTTCTCACTGATAATTCTCTACATCAAACCTCATTTTCACAGCTCCCTTAATTAGCTGTGTCTGTCCAGTAACTCAGAAAACACTGCTCAAACCACTTTAATCATAGACACCATTTTAAATCAAGGGAAAAAGCATTCATAGAATCACAAAAGCAACAAAAAAGAATTGGTCATTTCTCACCAAGAATGAGCCACATGCCGTAACAGAGAGTAACAAAGTGCAATCAAACTGTAAATTAAAATGACTACAGACAATTCACTATACTGATTGACCTGATTTTTTTGTTACTATCATCCTTTTAAAAAGAAGGAAAAATTAGCTTGTAAGCTTTAGCAATCCCGGTCGTTGTGACACTAGTAGGAAAAGTAACCACCAACTTTCAAGACACCTTTGCTCTTTTCCTTTCACCATCTTTCAAATCAGACACTTTCAACACAAAACCAAGCATTTTCAGATGCCTGATCAGTGCAAAGCTTTAGCTTGCTCCTCCTGTCTCTCTTCCCTCTGTGTCTCACCAACAACTTTCTATGCCTCCCCATAAGTTTCTTCGAAGCAAGCCCTAACGTTGCATATGCAACTTCTGTCAGAATAAATGAAAGAAACCATCCATCAACAGGAAAAGTAGTTTAAAAAAAAAAAAAAAAAAAACAAAACAAAAAAAAAAACTCAACTCT
>VZTJ01004174.1:163505-186283 GCA_013397795.1 Orthonyx spaldingii | reverse complement strand
AAAAAAAAAAAACACACCAAAACTAGAACTTCAATCTTTTGAGAATTTATCTAGAATAAATTTAATAATATTACTGCATACAACTATTCCTTCCTGAATCTCTGCAGAAGATCTCAGTGTTCACAGAAAGCAAATGGATCACATGTGATTATTTATTATTTTTTCCTTCTCTTCTTTCCTTTTTACTCTGTACTCTGGGAAGTAATGACATCTAAGCCACATTTGGTGGATGCCTATTTCAGTGCTCTGGCAGGGACTGAGAGCCTCTGCTTGGGCAAGGCAGTAGCTCACGTGGACCGTCCTGAAGGCCACCTTGCCCAAAGAAGCAAGAATTCAAGTGTTGATCTGTACAGGCCAACATACACAGGAAAGCCTTTACATGTGCGCGAGTGACAGCCACTTACCTGCTTCTGAACAGGTAGAAGGGAACCAAGGGAATACAGATGGGAAGTGCTGTGTCCTTACAGTGAGCCCTCTCTGGCAGCCTACACCCTCTCTGCTGCTCAATGCAAACACCACGTATGTTACTGAATGTACAGAATGTGAGGGATTAAGAGATAGCTGCCCCACAGAAGTACCCCAAGTCAGGCTGCATGTTCCTGGGGAGCAGTGTTCCCAAAGCCAGCCTTTCATCTCACAGTAACTCCGACGTGTGCCTTTCCTCCAATACAAAGCAGTGCAATCCAGCAGCTGGCCATCACAGATGGCAGGCAGGGGGGCCAACTATCCTCTTGTTATTACTACTTTGTATTTGGATGCCTTAACTATGAAGAGAAGACATATTTTACTCTGTTACCTCAGGGCTTATCAATCCAAAAGAAAACAAATCAAGTAAAACTCAGTTATGCTTGGGATAACTTTCAGGAGAAATTGTGCACATTTAAAATAAGAGTTCTGTCTAATAACAAAAGAGCTGATGAATAATAGCAAACAAAGAGCATCTTTTTAAAACAGAATTAAAAGTGATTTTTTTAAAAGATATACAAAAGTAATTATTTTAGAACCCCAATGATTTAATATAGAAGTATAAAACTGCTTTGTTCCAGTCTCTGAACAGACAGCACCTCATGGTAAAATTTTGACTGTCAACAGCTAATGTTCAAAATTTCTGAGACTACTACCTACTTAGCAATGAAAGCCTCTGTCCTTTTACTTCACGTAAAAACCAAAACCATTAGTCCATTAGCAAGCAGATTTTCAGTAATTTATTAAGAATTATTTGATTAAATGTTAGAAAACGTGTTCAAAACTCAAACAAACTAAATACCAAATGCTTTCAAAACTGGAAACTACAAGAATGGAATTTTCATAACAACAATCATCATCTGATTTTACAGCCATTCATTATCTAGCTATTCAAAACACAAATTTCAGACAACATGTACTAAAAATAAACTCTCCAAAATAGTAAATTGCCCCCATGCTGCTTTGTCATTTAAGCAATCACAGTTTTCAAATACAGAAGTGAATTTATTATACATTTATAAAAAATACATTTAATTCTTTGCATGGCACTCCTAAAGACAGACTCCCCACTAAGCTGCCTAACTCATTAACTGAAAAGAAGAAAATCCTGTGGCATAATCTAAGATTTGGTGCATAAGAATTGTGCAATTTCAGAACACACTTGTCATATATTCCATATAAATACACAAGTAAACACTCTAAAAATGAAGTTTCCTTTCTTAACCAGTGCTCAGCTCTCACAAAAACTACAAGCCCTAGGAAGATATCAAATCCCAACCTATCAGCACAGATTCCACTAACAGTAGGTTTGGATAAGTTTTCTGCTTAGGTTTTTGCTTGTTCATCTTAAATCTGAGCTCATACTCTACAAAAGATAAAACTGAATCAGATGTCTTCAAGAGTTAGAAATTAAGATATATATACTTTTATTCTAGCTTTTTTTTCAAAAAATGTTAAATAGGTTCCTGCAAGCTTAGCTGTCTGCAATCTACAACTTTGTGATCAAAAAGAAAACCCTCATTAGATTGCTAAAATATTGGGGGGTTTCCTGCCCTTATTTAGCTTTCAGGGAGTCAAAGAACAGATGACCACATTGCATTACAGTTGTCATCACCTCTGCCTTGCCAGCATGGCTGGTAAGCTTCGGAGAGTGCAAGTCAATATCCAAAAACTCATTCAGCTTTAAATGTGTCGGCCTTAAGAGCTCAGCAGAGGCTACAGGGGTTATGTGTTGTGAGACTGGACGTGTCTGATGGATATTAAACCATGGAGTTGTGACACCACGAAGGCCCTGAGGCAAGGTGAGTGCGTAGGAGGCACAAGTCTTTCATGCTGTGTCGTGCATCACAATGTTCTGTCTGGTGCTATCATTAACTTCTGCACTACTTTCTAATTTCAAATTATACAACGCACTTTCAAAAGACACTTGCATGTCATCTGTCTTTAAAACAAGGTGCTGAATAATCTAGTCAAAAGGACTAGAAAGGAATTCACACAGACTCAAACTGACTTCTCCCCCACTGATGATGTACTGTCAAGTACTTAAAGCACTTTTAAATCATTATGCAAGCACTTTTCAGAATTAAATTACAAGTGTGACATATGGCATGAAATGAAGGAACCAGACCACAATGCTGTCACTGCTGTTAAAATCCTGTATCATTCAAAACGTGAACAAATTAGTTATGCCACACTTTTTCAGAATTGGTACATTCTGAAACAGCAGTATCAAAGCTGCAGCTTTTGGCATCACACAGCTCACAGTTTTAAGGTTCTTGTACTCTGGCAGAACTGTGCTGGTGCAAGAGCTGGTGAGGCTGAGCACTGGGGCACTCCGAGCTACACAAACCAGACATCAGGTCCTGCTCTCCCACTTCCCTAATGACAGTCACTCATTCCCACTGCTTCCTCCTCTTCCCTAACTGAGATACATGCACTGCCCATGTACAGGGTCTGCCTGCCTCTCCTCCTATATGGCAGTAGCTCTCCTCGTCCCCAGAAACCCCTCCAAAACAGTCTACCAACAAACTGACCCCCAGTACAGAGCTGCCCCCTATTTTCAACTCTGAACAGCAGCCACCGAACTCACCCTCTTGATCCTACAGAAGGAACATTTTTTTCTTGTACACATAAAGTAAAATTTCTAGTCAAACATTGCTACATTTTATTTTAGGGAACTGCCCACTGTGGTAGACTCTGGATAAAGGATTAATTGGGTTATCCATACTGCTATTTAATTAAGATGCACCAAAAAAACCATCCACACACACAAAGATAAATGTTTTGCAGATTACCTGCAGTGTGTTCCACAGCTCTTCTATAATTCCTAAGTTAAACACAAGCAAATGGGAAAAGCTGCTTTGCGCCTTAAAACAAACAGCAAAACTGCTTCCATGAGTTTTTATGAAGGTCATAGGACCTTATGTGCCCTGTTCATCTATCTGCCTCAGAGAACACAGAAGCAGAGACCTATATTCTAGAACAAATATACAATTGAAAGAAACTTTCTTTGTATTCCAAGAAGGCTGAAGATACAGGACCAATGTGTATATGGTAAATTTATAAAAATATGTAATCCTTCCTAGCTTTTCAGGGTCTGACACACAAATGGGTGGCTGCAGAGCAGTGAAGTGCAGCACCAGCTAGGAGCAACATCCCACAGCTGATGCCTAGCCCCAGCACGGGGCAGTGGCTGTGAGCTGCCTGCTCCCTGAATGCTCCCGCCAGCAGCCCACACCCCGTTCCCATTTTCACCGGACACCGGAGCTGTGCTACCACAAGGAAGGGATCCGTGTGCCAACCACCTCCTGCTTCCCAGCCACCAGCACCAGAAATCAGGTGGCCATGAGTTGGAACAACAGCGGAGGAAGTTGTCTGACTGCATGTTTTCATTATTTGATCATCTTTGTTGCTTCTCTTACCAAAGTTCTCAATACACTATTTATGTCAGCATATTGTAATTGAGCAAACTAAACCAATTTTGAAACTGACTGAAATTCAAGACACGAGAACTTTTCAGTTTGATAATCATTACTTCTTTAAATTTTTACCATCTATAAAGGCTTCTTTAGTCTCATTAAAGAAACCAATAAATTGTATTTTTGTGATAACTTTCATACACTGATTTTTAAAATCAGCACAAATAAAAGATTACTTGAAAGAAGAAAGAATGAAAAAAAGGAGCTATCCACAAGATTATTTCTCCATTGTTCCGCATTCCCTTCTATTAGTCCACCTCTCCACCACACAAGCCAGGGAAGGACATGTGGTCTTTCCCACAAACAATTCATCTTTTAGACAGCTTACATTGTCAGAATATTCCAGGTATATAGCAGGCTGACAGACTCCACTCATTTGGCAATTACTTTCAATGGAAACTAAATTACTCAGTTGTAAAAGCATAAACCACACTCTTCAAGTTCTAATTAGTTTTATTAGTTGAAGCAGCAAATCTCAGAACAACTGCAGAAACTGGAAAAGAGCAAACAGAAAGCTGAACTCAATGTTGAAACTATTTAAAGGTCTCCAGCACATTCAATAATGCCTGGAAAGGTTAACTTTATTTCTTCAAGTGAGAAAAAGCAGATAGGAGCTTGAGCGCAGGTTTTGGCTACATGGCTTCCAATATTTGGCTTCAAAACATGAAAAGAATACAACATAATTAGTACAGATGTGCTTACAAAGAAATAAGCATCTAATATACTGTTATGTAGCAGGTAAGACAGACTTTCAAAAACACTACAAAAACTTAAAAGTCCATAGCAGATCAGAATAAAGAAAAAAAATCCTGCATCTGACCCACAATGTTCTCCTCTGGTAGTCTTTTAAAAGCAGCAGATCAGAGATAAGGACAGGTATATTGTTATATGAAACAGAATCCTTTGTTTCATAATGCACAGAGTTTGCCATAAGCCAAGATTAAATGATAGCTAAAGAAAGCATTAATAAACATATGCTGTAGATTACACAGGAACAATGTGCAAAATAACTTTACAGTTAGTTCAGCTTGCAATTGCTTTCTATCACTCAATCTAATTGTAAAAGAATTACTAAAGTGTCATTAATTAAACCACCAATTTATTCATAATTATGTACATGTAGTTAAGCAGAATCTCAATAATTTAAAGCACTTAGATTTCTTCTTTTAGTATCCTAAGGAGAGTAGGTTATTTGTAGCATACCAGATGCTTGCTGACAAGAAAGAAAATACACTAAATCAGCATTTTAAGCAACATGTAGAAATACATCCACCTAATTTATCTTGCTCAGATAACCAACAGGTACCCACTTAAATTCTCCGGGTTGCATTTTCTGCCTCTGATAAAACCTTGCTCTTTCTACAGGGATATACCAGCAGAGAGCTGTTTCCTACACATCCTCTACAACAAAAGACAAGCTCTTCATATCTTCTTCTTGCAAGGTCCAAAACCAGCAACTTCTACCGCCTAGCAAGTGTCCCATTAATTTCAGTCAAAGTTCTGGGTAGAGAGCCTTACATGTCAAACTCTTTCTACAAAGTATAATATTCTACCAAGATGAGAATCAATAAAAGTATAACTAAGCCCTACCAATAAAAGGTGAAGGTCTCCATAGCATGAAGGTAAAAGGCTGTCAGGAAAAGAGGAAAACCTTCAGAAAGCGAACACAGTATAAAAAAAACATCAATTGGTTTAATAAAGACAAAGTGCTGCATTCAGCCTTGAAAATTTATTTTTAAAAAGTACTTTATGCTCACTTTGAGTTCTTTCTCATCCCTCAACAGTATTTCACACATAATCAATAACTGAGCCTGAACTGAGAGAAAAAAAAAATGAAGCCACTCTTCCAAACAGTACATCATTTCTAAAGTTTTGATCATAGTTTGATCAAAGGAAATGGTAGAAGAATCACATTTCTCCTTACTATTACAGAGACTTGGGCCATTTCATTTAAGAAGTGATAAAGACAGTAGCACTAGGTTAGTACAGATTTCAACTTCATAAGAACTACCTAAAGATGAGTTAGAAAACACTTTCCATGAGATAAAGGAAAATTATGTAAAATTCTTCTCTCTCTTCCCTCACTTCCCATAAGTGCAAGAAAACCAGCCTCCCTCCTCCAAAACAGAGAAAAAGACACCTCATGAAGTCCTAGTAACCGAAGTGCAGACCCACAGACTGAAAATATAAACACCAAGAAAATTTTGGCAAATACGACAACCAGAAGAAAAAAAAAAAACCACAAAGCAGAAGACTTCATATAAAAAGGGGAAAAAAAGTCTTTTCCCCTCCCCAACACCTTCCTCTTTATCTAGAAGCTTCTGAAGCTTACAGTATTTTGTAGAATCACAGAGTGGCTGAGGTGGAAAGGGACCTATGGAGATCCTCCAGTCCAATCCCCATCCTCAGCCACAGGAGCAACTGGAGTAGGTTGCTCAGGGCTGTCGCCAGTTGGGCTCTAAATGTCTTCATGGATGGACACTCTACACCTCAAGAGATATGTTACAGAATTTGATCAAAATCACAATTAAAAAATAAGTTTTTTCTGATGTTTAAATCAAATTTCTTGTATTTCAGTTTGTGCTCATTGCCTCTTGTCCCATCACTGGGCACCACAGATGCAAACCTTACCACAGACTGGCACCGCTTATTTGCACATGCAGCAGGGACATCAGTCAAGCCCTGCACAGAAAGCTCTGGGAGCATTCATCAGAGAAAGCAGCAGATATATTTTAAACAGGGCTATTATAAACCTGCTGCCAGACCCCAAAGTTAAGAAAATAATACATTTATGCTGTTACTGGCTCAATAATAAACAATAGAAATCTTTACATCTTATACAGTCACCAGAAAGTAAATGGACCTGCAGGTCAGCCCTGCTCAAACTTCTCCTATATTTGAAAATTTCCTTCTTTCTCATAAAAGTTTGAGACAGACCCGAGCTTCCGGCCTGTTCCAAACCTCTGCACCTCAAATTCCAGGCATCAACCCCTCACGGAGGGTAATAGTTCATAGCAGCTACTCCACCCCAAAGGAGTAATACCACATACCTGCTGGCCAACATCCACCCAGGCTAAGTCTCCCCAAATGTGGCATATCCCATTCCAGCAGTTAGCAAGGCAAAGGTATTGGAACCTTTTCAGTTTCCACACATCATCACCAACTGAAAGAAATCATTACCTTTTCAATATAGCTACTAGAGAGGAGAGCTTGTGTGATGGAAAGGGAGACAGTCCTGGACAAGTACTAAGCAGCTCATCATACTGTCCTTCCCTCAGTACATTATTCTGTGTGTGGTTTTCCCAAAGAGTTGATCCCTACTAGCTCTTACACATGGTTGAAAGAATCTTAGTAGCAAAAATCTCACATTAACTGAAAAAATTCCAAATTGTGCATATGTTTCCCCTAAACACTGTGGTAAGTAGCCAGAAACTGACAGGTGAAAAGTTTAACTTCGTTTTTAATGCAAAACCACTGCCCATTTTCCAGTACTTCAGTCACCGTAAAACCAGACACAACAATGACTCCAACACAGAAATTTAAACTGGAACTAGCTACTTATAGGGGCCTTAGTAACAGTTGCCTAACTTGGTCCAAACAGACCTAAAGCTCTTTGATCCATGCAGCATTCCCTACACTGCAGGTGGACGGGTAGCCACCTGCACCCCACCCTGCTGTAATGAGCAACCACTGTGTGACTAACAAGAGGCTCAGGAAAACCCCTCCCTACTTCCAGAGGCAGTCTCTCTCTCTATTTCACATTTGTCCAAAGGTCTAAGATATACACATCAAATTGAGGTACACGAGAGACACCTGTGGCCAGGCGAGCAGTCACCAATCAGCTTATCCTCTGACTGTTCATATGGGCATGCTTATTCTGCCACCTGGCTATTTCTTCCCCAAAAATCAAACATTTATTAACATTGTGTCATCCTTCAAATGTTTATCTATTTTTGCTGATTAAGCACTAATACAAACAGCTAGTGAACATTTCCAAAACACAAAAAAAGTGTCAGCATTTTGTACTAATATTTGGATTAACCATGCAACTCATCCACATTTTCTGTTTGTAGAAGTCCCAGTAAATCAGAAGAAAGCTACAGAAGTTAGTCCAAAGGCAAACTCATGCTAATAAGCTACATCTGGAGTTTTAGATTAAATACATCACTCCTCTGCTTAACAGACTTTTACTCTAAGATCCCTGACTTTCTAAGGCTGTTATCAACCCAAATCCAAATCATACATATGCCTCCCTGAACCGGGCCTGCCTTTTTTTGTGGTACCTCTGTTTACACAGCTTATCCCTTATCACACTGCCAACACTGGGAACCACAGCAGATGGTCCCCTCAGACACAACTCTAACAGGTTTTCTCCACTCCCCCATTCCACTTATTTTTTTGTGCAAACAACTGATAAGGAAGGCTGCTGCAATGATTTACTGATATCTGAAGTTGAAAATTGACAAAATGCAAACCGCTTTTGTTCACCCCCACCACCCCCCATGAACTGCTTAACCTCTTAACTACTAAGCAACACAGACAAAGAGTATTAATAATTGTACAAACCATACAGTCTGCTGGATTAGCATTTCAAACACAAGCAGTACTGGTGAATTTAAAGATCACTACCACCTTTAAAAGTTATGCCAGTTACAAGTAGCCTACTATTAGTAAAGAAGAAAATATGAGGCAGTCTCCTTTACTATTAAAATGCACTAGTTTGGAAATGCCTTGAAATTATGTTCAAAACCATTTCCAACAGTCTACTGAAAACAGGCTCTCAAGCAGAATTTAGAATAGAGACTGGACATTTCATTTGTACATACATATTTACTTTCATCTAACAACCCAGAACAACCTGAAGCTTAGTGACATGAGAATGAAAATGCTCTCAGTACTGCTATTAGAAAGACAGAAAGATACTTAGAACTAAGCTCCATGTAAATTCTATTAAGCAAGCCAGGCTCTTACTCCTGGAGAACATGGATTTGCAAAACCACTGCAGCAAAATGTTGCAAAAAAACCCTAGAGGTCCGCAAGAGCATCTCAACTAACCCTCTATGAAGAAGCATCTGCAAGTAGACAGTAATGAACCAGACAGACCCAGAGGGCTTTCTTAAATGTAGGTCATGCCTGTCAGACCATAGCAAAAGACACAGTAACATTTGCTGAAGAGTTATTATTGCACTACTTTGTGCAATACTTTGTAGGCAGACATTAATAGTTACATACTTGCAATGATCACTATCTCACACTTAAAGAGAAACAAGACGGAAAATCTGCATAAATTCAACAGCTGCATTGAATTTAAGAATAAGAGCCATAAAGCATTCCTTATAACATTTCACACTCTACATGCTGCTCTCTTCATAAAGTGGTAATACAGAAGAAAAATTTCTGTTGAAATCTGATGTTTGTTTTACACCAGGGATTGGGAGACCAGTGAAGAAGTAGGCCAAAAGGTGGTTTAGAGAAAGTAAATTCTACTGATTTATGCCATATTAAGATGAAGACTTAAATTACCTAATTAGTGAAATGACATAGTTAAAACCTTGAGAATTATTACTCTTGATATCTGCAGTGTTCCCTTTCCTGATTGATGTTTTCAGTATGTGATTCTGGTACCTTGTATTTTGTTAGAACAGAATCCCATAGAAGAAGGCTGTTTAGTAACTTAAGATGTGGATACAGATATAAGAGCATGAGCTAGCATAATGGAAATGCAGGTACCAATAGCCTGATCTCTGGCTGGGTTTTGTTGGGTTTTTTTACTCACACAAGTAACACAGCAAAAAAAACCACCATAAGAATTTTTTAAAACTCCTGACAACCAAGAAGAGTCAGCAGATTAGAAATGCAGTTACTTTTCACCTGAAGATCAAAAAAATTACATAGCTAAAAATCTGTATTTCAAAGCATAATACAATGAAACATTACACAAAACCACATGGCTCTGCAATCACACATATGCATCTCCTGCTGTAAAATGAAGGACACAAAGCAGTATATATTTCTTTCTAGAGGAAATTATGACAAGAAAAAGTGAGGAATCTCTTTTTGCCCTGCAGATAGCTTAAAAACAGATTCACAGTCAACTAGGAAACAAGAAAAACTGCTGTAAGATTCAACACAGATGAATCTTTCTAGAAGTAAGGTATCAGGTGAACCCATAAACACTATAAATAGGACACAGTAAAAGACTGGAACAGAAAATTTAACCAATAAATCTCCACACTCAAGAAATTCTGTAATTAGACAGTAAAACTTGAATTCAAGCTAGAAAGTTATCTAACGAAGGAAAAATTAAGAAGTACAAAAAATCTGTTTGCTCATTCTTTGTCCAGCTAGCAGTCATCAATCATGAGTTCAAAAGAAGAAAGAAATTCTTCATTGGCCAGCAGCAAAACTTCCCGTTTGGAGCTCACTTATTACAGGTTATCAGTGTTTACATTTCTCCCGTGAATCTACTGAGATGACATTTACCAGCAAAAACCAGTATCAGGATAACACTTCTTTCAGATTCAAACACAATCCATGTGCAGATGCAGTTACACTAACACAAACATTTTTATATTTGTTTATAATTCAAAATAAATTGGTGTGTTTGGGGGGATGGGATGGTCTATTTTGTTTGACTGATTTCACAAGTTTATGTTCTTGGTAAGTTTCAGATTTTAAAACAGGGCCTGCTTCTCTGAACTACTCAGAGCTGAACACTGCTCTACAGGTAACAGCTTTGGACCTAGATTCATCATAGTCTCAACAGAAGTAAAACAGATAATGTACCAATAGGCTTTTCAGTCTTAGAATCTTTGAACATGACCTCCATTAATCATCATGGTTATTTATTAATTTTTAACAAACAGAAAAGAGTCACTGGAAAGATATCCCGTTGTCACATTATTGTAAAAAGCAATTTTATTTTTATTTTTAAATTATTTTACTTTAAAATTATTTATATTCTTATTTTAAAGTTTTGTGACTGACTGAGAAGTACTTAAGTGCTTGAACTTTACTTGACTTACAATCACACAGAATTTTGTGTCAAAATGTGTGTGTTGTCAGAGGTGCAGCTCTCTTTTAAATATACAAGTTAAAATAATTTTGCTGTAATGTGATCAGGGATAGATTGAACGGCAATATTTAGACTAATTACCTTCTTCTGGGAGGTTTAAGAATACACGTTAAGGGAGGGGATGTTGTGGTCACAATCAAATCTCTGAAAGGCCAAAATGCTGTTCATTGGAAAATGTTTGTTCTGAGAAAGAAGTTTGCTGTCTGACCACAAAATCTACAACAATTTAGACCTCCCTGAAACTAAATAATCATTTCTAAGACTAAATGCATGTATATACTCAACTAGAAATCAAGTTAGATCAATTTTTCAAGATACATGAAAAACACCCACACAATGCACACTGAAACATGCAGAATCTGAATACTGTCACTGAAATGTTTTAAAATCTTTTAATACATAGTGTTCACAAATAAGAGGAAAACAAGTTAACATAATTAACTTATATACTATTATCACAAATTTTACCTGTACATACTGTAAATAAAGAATAAAAATAGCATATTCATTTCCATTTAACCTCGCCTGAAGATAATTATGAATGCACTCTGGCTGAACTTCAAGTATTCAGATTTTAAACATTAATTTACTTTGACTATGTGCATGTCAAAATGAAAGATTGCTGTCTGGATCCAGACATGCAGTATTAATACAGAACACGTGCATTCATTTCAGGTCAGCAGACATTCCAACTCTACTTCAGCAGGTGGTAGAAATAGCACTCTAATTAAAATCTATATTAAAAAGTTCACAATGGGCTATCTATTCTGAATAGCTCCCATACAGAAACATCACTGCAACTGAAGGACTTAGACCACTTTCACTCAAAAAACTGAATGGCCCCTCATATAAACCACCTTTATGAACAATTTCTACGTTTTCAACCTACCAACAGATTTTTCAAGGCAGCTCACTAATGATTTCAGAACCCATTTAAGATACCAAGAAAGGTACCAAAATATTTCTTCAAAATAATCTCACATTTAGATCTCAAAGCAATGAAAAAAAAGCTAAACTAAGCTCATTCCCTATTATTTTTCTCTGGTCACTTCAGAAAATGATTGCCTTTCATAACTGATACATCTGAGAACAGCGTAAACAAAGCCAAGGCTATCTCAGCCCAGATTACCTGGTAAAACAATTATTTAGGCACAGTTTTAGGGCAAATATCTACCTGTTTGGAGTTTGGTTTTTCCTAACTTAACATTTTTACATTACACTTTCAGGGGTGGGGTTTTTGGTTTATACTCAATATATACTATACTGAAGCCCAGAAATATCCTGACATTTAACAATGCACAAAGTGCTTCACTTACAGTGTTTCTTACAAACGACACAGAACACTAACGCAACACAACATGCATAGTCCACTTAATAACCTCACTCCTTTTACTTCACTTCTGCTGCTGAATGAGCTGATGGTATGACCACCAGGCTGAATGCAAGCACTTGGAATTTTATGGCAACCATAGCAAATGAACTGGATAGGGAGGTACCCAAAAACCCTGAAATGGATGGAACATTTAAACCAAAGTTTTCAACAGTGACTGCACATTGTTCCTCAAGTGTAACTAGTAATTGCATAAAATACCTTCCAGGAAAATAGTGATATCAGTCTTCTAACTCAGACTTTTTCTTCTTCAGATTTGAAAGTGACTAAGGATCAAGTAAAGAACTATTCTATTTCTGGCAGCAAAACTAGAATCTCTCTTTTTTTAATTACCATTCCCATAGAGGCAACTATACCTTCCACAGGGAGCATCAAAATAATGACAAATCCAAAAATATTCTCTCTTTCAGAAACCATTTGTTTCTCTGCCCTCACACGGATGCTTCACAAAGGGAGACCTGAAGTGTGGCCTAATCCCTTCTCTCTTGAAAACCACCCATAGAAGACTCCCTTATACCTCCTTCACCTCTTCACTGACAATAAGATCCAACTGATGCCCATTGAAACCAAGGACAAATTTAAAGAATGTTGTATCCCACACAGTTTGCTATACTTAACGAGACTCCTGTGTGAAAGTGATTCAAGTTTGAATTGTATGTGCTGGCCAAACAATACTGGATGGCACCTGGATAACAGGTGCTACTTTAGATCTATAAATGCAAATATTATAAACAACAGTGACATGAGTTTAAGCATCTTCTACAACAGCTGTTCATCATTAGATGCCTGTGAAGTTTTCAGCACTCAGAGAAATGGGTCCTTGCAAGTGTAAGCAGAAATAAAGGAGCATTTTCCTTCCCTGGGTACAGTATCTTGTTTTTCTCATGTGTGGAACTATCCATTATACTTCCTTTTAACCCAACCAGCCCAGATATATAGAATGTTAGTTCTTCTAGTGCAAAGCTAAAAACCTATAAAAGTATATTTGACCTGCTTCTTTGTCCTAGTAAACAGAATCTTAAAATACCCTTCTATTTAAAATAATTTTGGTTCCTAGTGAGAAACATCCATTGCCAAACAGCAAGAAAATCTGTATATAATACTTAATTACTAATGTTGCATTGAACTTTTGTTACAAAACAGCACATTTCAGTTTGACAATTTATTTACAAAACAAAAACATCATGTAACCCCTAACATACAGGGACAAACTAAAAATATTTAAATCACATCATATTAGGGAAAAACTTTAATAGTCTTATTCTTTTCACAGACACGAAAAAAAAGCATGTGTGAATTTTGACATGATGGATGGAATTCAGCGAAACAGAGTGCTGGTCTACCAGACAAACACATTCACAGCTTCATCACAGAATGTTACACAGGTGTCATTCCACCAAGTGGTTCCTCCACCTTCTGTTTTGTTTCTTTTAGCCTATAGGATACTGCTCAGTGTATCAATACAGTGTATATATACAGTACTGGACTGAATCTGTTTCTTTTCAGACAGAGATTGCATTTTAAGAGCAAGTGGCAAGACAGTCCAACTAGCAGATACTGTCTATTGTCAGATGCACAGACAAATCTGCAGCTGTTTACAGGATGTGTCAAGGAACTGTGTACCTGCTTCTCTGCTTTAATGGTGATGTATGGTTTCACAAATAAAATTATCACATGAGGAACATCAGAAAGGCAATTACACTTGCCAAAGCAGAACTGTAACAAGGATCATTTTTATCAACTTACTCATGGTTAACTTAAGTACATTGTAGAAGCTCTGAACTTAAAACATAAAACCTTGAGCCCACCCAAAAACCAAATATCAACTAACAAGAAATAAAAAACTTGAAAGTTGAACTGAACTTGAAATTGTATTGTCAGCCTGATCACATCACTTTCATGGTTAACTTATTAACACACTTCACATGCTTACCTCTACACATAAAAACTCTGTAGAACTCTAAGGTTGACTAAACATTGAAAGGATTTATGTAATTTAAGGGAAGATAAGGTTAAAACAAAATACTTGGTCTTACTGCATTAATAACTAGGTATTCATTCAAACTATGCATCTCTCTCAGGTGTCTTGCCTCAGTTAGTTATTCCTCATACAATCAAAGGAAAAAAGCCAACACACTTCAATTCCTTACCTCCAGGGGGTGCTTCAGGAAAGCAAGTATTTTTTCACTTAGCTAATCAGACTTAACTTAGAAACCTAAACTATGGGATATATGGTAAAAACAATTTTTGAACACCTATTTTGTTAGATATTTGAGTATTCCCAAGATAGTCCTTTGTTTATCGACACTTTGATGTAGCCGCTAAAACACATTTAAACACGGACAGAAAGTCCCATTTTAACAGTTTTTTGCTTGGGAGCTTTTTGTCAAAGAAATCTTTCCCTTGTTTATTCCAGACTGACATTTTCAAAGACACTACTCTATTTCCAAGGTGTAACTATGAAAACATTTGGGAAACAATGCTACAGAAATTGATGCTAAAAATCAGTAGACTCTGTAGAGGTTAAAAAAATACATGTTTTAGCATATAGAAAGATATATGAGTTGTTCCATTTAAAACATCTTAAATCCACTTCATCCATCAGGCTTTAAATCCTTCATTTTAGGAATCTGTTTCTTGAGGATACGGTTTGCAACATAGATGGCACATGTGTTTTCAATAGTGAAGTGTGTCTAAAGTAACTGGGTACAACTCGGTATCAAATACCGCACAGTTGGTATCTGCAAGTCGCACAATCCTTGATGTTAGCAAGAAATTAACTAGTCCCACAGTTTCCACACATCAGAGTTATTCTTCATGTAGCTCCTGGTACCTGAAGTACATGTTAACAGGAATGGAATTGCTTTTACAAAAAGCTAGACTGTGTTAATGAATATGAGAAAAATACAGCTATGAAGGCTTAAAACAAGGTTTTATAGGGGTGAGCTGCTGATTAGCAGGCATTTCTGTGTCTCGGGTCTACTAAAAAAAGAAACTCAACCCTAGTCCAGAGGGCTTTCCAATTTTTTTTTTCCTTTTTATATATACCAAAACTTAGAAATATGTTTACAGTTTGCATTAATTTTCCTTTTTTTGTGTGTCCACCAACAGTACGTTTGAAAAATGCAGACCCCTCCAATCACCTTCTTGAATCACAATTTGGGCACGGATCTCTAGAAAAAAAAATAAATAATGGTCCTTCGACAGGTTGTTCTTGCAAAGAAGTAAGAACCTATAAATCAGTTCTTACAAAAACATCATTTTCCTTATAAAATCATTTTCCTGCATAACCAAATTAATTGAGATATAGGAGGAAAGATCTCAGCTTGAATCAACTACATGTTACTAATTCATCCTAGAAGCTGCCTTACTGCTTCAAACGAAAGGCTGTGAAAACCTGCAAAATAAGAAAGAGAATTATGTTAAACTAATTCTTACACATTTTAAACTGAAACTGACCTACTCTAGAAGCACTGCATCGTGATCAGGGATCAGCAGCTATGGGTATATTTCCTGGAGTTATGCATTTTTTTCAAAACTGAGGAAACTTTCACCTAAGACAACAGGTCTTCTTTGGCGTTCCATTGTTTGAAGATACAAACATCTAACTTTTGCCATCCAACCACATATTGCAAACCAATCCAAAGCACCATGACTTCAATGTCTGGAGTTACATATGGCTAGAAACTACTTTTCATTTCATTCTGGTATACAGTATTCTTAAGACCACTTCATCAATACAACTGAGCTTTCCCCAAAAAACTGTGAAAAAAAATTGTTTTAATAAAGTTTTTGCCGCTAAAGAAAAGCAAAATATTTTTTTTTGCTGCTCAATATTTTCTTAGAATCTTCCTATAAGAGAAGTTCTTCTGTTAATATTTTTTTAAAAAAAAACCTACGTGTTGTGCCAAATATCACATTTTCTCTTTTGAATGTGCTAGGTAGCACACCTGGAACTTCAAGTACAAATTTATCAACTGATTTCAATTAGTGCCAGGAAGGTGAGTCAAACTAGAAATGTTGTACACACACAATGCAAATAATCACTGATACACCAGTAGAGGTGTGATCCAAGACAGCAACCAGCAAGATCTCAGGAAGTAAACGAAGAATATACTCCAGCAATTAAATAAATCCATGTAATCATTACTGTAAGAAACAACTACAGCATTCACCAACTTCTTCTGTTCCCCCTTCCCAAAAAAAAACCAAGTAAAACACACTTAATGATGGAAAAAAAAAATTCATGCATGCACACAGAAAACATGCAGTCTGGTAACATAAATGCCATTTTTGCACTTCACAGACCCTTTGGAGTTTGGTTGGGGTTTTTTTAATGATACATATAACAAGCTGCAGCTGAAGCAAACTTTCTTCTTTTGCTGGAAGAATCCACATCTTTAAAGAGATGCAAACTTTCCTGGTGTACGTACCTGAGACCCATGAAACTCTGCCTTGCCAAAATGTCTAAAATGTTTTTAAGCATGACAGTAAAGGAAACGGACTGCTTAGCACATTGCACCTCCCGCACAGTGAAAACCTCTTGCTAACGCTGATCATTATGAAAAAACCTCACGCCATCCTGATTGGACACACAAAACCCTGGCTGCATCACGTTGCAAGCGTCTTAGTACCACACCCAGAAAGCTTTATTTGGATATGATCTTTTCCATGAATGAACAACTACTTGCTTAGAACTATATAGCACACTCTGAAACCCAAAGTCCAATTTAAAGGCAGAAAAAAAGTTAAAACAATTTTAAACTTTCCCAGCTAAGATTCTGAAAATAAAGAGTTCATATAACTAGCATGAACATACGTGGATGATGATCAATTAATAAAAATCACACAAATCCCTCTAATCTCAGAAGATTTTTATACTAATCACTGCTTCATTTCCTTTGCGACCATATTCGAACTGACAGTGGATCTCATTTCTTCGGAATAATCTTCTAGGATATTTGCACAAGCCTAATGTATGCAATGCTCCTGCATTATTAATAATTTCTGTGGGAAACGAATGAAAATTTTACCTCACTTGCTAGGGTTTCCTCTGAACTTCTGAGTCCTTTCAAACAATGCAAAGCAAGGCCCTGAGCCAGGAGATCATTTGTAGTGGGATCAATTAAGTGCCTAAGTTGAAAATAAAATTCAACAAAATGCCATTTTTAACCTAAATGTTAATTTAAAGGGTTCTCAAGAAGAGGTTTCAGCACCAATTTCGGTGCACGCGCGGTCACACCGCGCCATCTAGCGGCGACTAGCAGTAGGGCCGTTACTGTGACACCGAATTTGACACTTATTCTATAAATAAGTTTGTAAAGTCCTCACTCATTTAAATAAATTCAAAGAAACCAGGTTAGTCATCCGTACAATTGGTCTAAGTAAACCTAAAGCTGAAGCTTTACAGACAGAATCTACATCAACTGCTGCAATTCTCTTCCCACTGACCAAATTCTGGTCTCATGAAAGGGAGAAGGTGTTTAAAACAGCTTTGATAGCTTAT
Organism: Orthonyx spaldingii; assembly: GCA_013397795.1. Taxonomy (NCBI): domain Eukaryota; kingdom Metazoa; phylum Chordata; class Aves; order Passeriformes; family Orthonychidae; genus Orthonyx; species Orthonyx spaldingii. The sequence continues at coordinate 168,368 of VZTJ01004174.1, read as the reverse complement.
TACTTCTGCAAAAATCGTTCTAAAAATGATCTGGAAAAGCTAAGTAAGCACGAGTAGAACTCTTACTGCAACATAGTCCTGCAAGTCTAATATCAACTCTGATCTAATGTTTCTCCAAAGTGCTACCTTCACTTATTTTAAGTGGCCGAGGTTTCTCTGCTTGTCATGACTAAAACTGCTGAAACATCTCAAGTTACATACACCAATAAATTCAGGGTTTCTAACATACTGGGTGGGGGAGGGATCCTTTAAGGCCCCAACGAATGGCATCAAGATAGATTCTTTACCAGATCAAGTTGCACAAAATACTTGCAGAAATCTATCACGGCACAAAAGACTAAAACAAAGCATTCCAAGTCTAAAGCTCTAGTTTCACAAACACATACCTGAGCTCAGCACAAGGAAGCCTTAGTGTTAAATGGAAGACAAGCCATCTCTTGTAAGCCATGTCTTGCCTACTCAGTCCAGGTAATGCTCTGCCTTCTCTCTTTCTCAATGTCTCAATGCATATGCATAGACACTTGCAAAGATTTGCAGTGAACCAAACCAAGGAACTAATATGATTTTAGACTCAAATGGCCAAAAAATAAAACAAAAGGTGCTGGAGTATTTTTGAAACTACAGTGAGGAAAAAATAAAAAAAAATAACAGGCATGTGATGACGATCCTTGGCTTAGCAATTCATAGTTAGTATTACTAAGAACAGTTACTATGAACAACAGTGGTAGCCCTAAATGAGCTGGTGGCTCTAACTAAGCTGTGAAAGTAAATCCTTAAAAAAAGACTGTGAATCTCTATAAATTAGCAGCATTCACTTCAAATACATTAAAAAATGGAAGCAGAGAAGTAAGCCATTCTGATCAGGATAGTATACAAGCTAGCACCAAGACTTCAACTTCCCCAACTTCAACAGTTTTATTCCAAAAACTATTTCTTGTATTTTTCCATGGAAGTATATTTCAGTATTTCCCATCTTATATAAAAAAAACATTAAGTCAATTATGACAGTTATTCTCTAACAGACTCTGACTGAGATTTCAGCTGTCCTGGGACCTAAATTTGAAGGTTTCATAAACTGTATTTTGAATAAGGCGACAAAAAACCTACCTCCTCCACATTTATCAAACTGTACATGCTAGATAAACATTCTAACGCACTTGAAGATTGATGCAAATAAACTGGATAATGTCCAGAGGAACGGAACAAGAAGGGTCAGAGCTCTAGAGAACACGACCTATGAGAGAAGCTTTTAGGAATCAAGTCTATTTAGCCTAAACACAAGATGCCTATAGGGAGAAGGCATAACAGCATTCAAATATGTGAAAGGTTGCTATGCAGAAGGAAAGAATCAGATGTTCTCCATACCCACTAAAGAAAACACAGGCAGCTACAGGCTTAACTGTGCTAATAGGTCACACACTTGGAAACACTTTTCAACCAGAAAGGTAGTTAATCATCCAAAAGGGGTTATGAATTCTCCATCACTGCAGGTTTATAACACCCAGCTAAAACAAAAGCTGCTGAATGGCCCAGCTCTGGGAAGGAGAGCTCACCATGCAGATGCCTTTTGGCCTACAGTCTTCCATGGAACACAGCAGTCAAAGAGGAAGCTCCGTCAGTCATGAACACAAACTTACAACCTACTCCCTGCAGGTGGTCAGGGAAAACAGTTCCACTTAAAATTCCTCTCCCAGTCCTCCTCTGCATCAGTTTACACCTCAGAACTAAACTCCTATTCCTGTACCTGGCAGCTGGGCTGCCTGCAGCAGGTGAGCAGCATCACACTGAGGTGCTGATAAACTTTGTGAATTCCTCCAGAAGCCACCCAAGAACGGAGGCAAAGTTCACAGTGCCCTCCATTTAAATGTAGTTCTGCCTCAGTAAAGAGAGGAACCACTGACAACACTGAAAAGCTGCACCTGTAAAGGAATTGGCAGTCACCTACAGAAGACACCATTTTTCTTGCTCTGCAGTCTTTCTATTTGGAAAATCATGAACAGACTCAAAGAGAATTCTGAACATGTAAGTTTTCCAACAAGCCATTTTTAATAAAAAGACACAAGTGTCATGGCAAAAGAGTTTGTGGAGAAAATTTCCTTCATCTCATACATTTCCTGGAATTTGGGGTTTTATGAAAAACAAGACAAACAAAACCCCTTTAACAATCAGATTTTTCTCTTGTACCAGAAAATTCTGGTAGTGTTTTTTTTTTATTCTACTCTACTGTTGTTACAAAGAATATCTGGAACCATCAGCAATATACAAAGGTGACTGTCTTACAACTGAATTCATTATTTTTTTATTTTCTAGTTAGACTTCCAAACCATATTCACTTGATACTCTTCTTCCATCACTACCAATTGTAAGACTGAAAATTCTAGCTACATAAATATTGGATGCTCAAATTTACCATCATCTGATGGCCTACCTCTTTACACTCACAAAGGAAAATTAACATTTCCAGTGGGAAATGAATTTTTCAAAGCATGATAAAGACAAGCAGAAAAGCGGCAACCCATGAACAAACAACAGAATCTCAAAAGTCAACTATCACTTAGGGAATCAATTACAAACAAGCACGCTTTTACCCCTAAAACCCAGCCAACAAAAGCTGAGGGTCCAAAATGCCTAATAAAATCCGCAGCCAAGTGTTCTGTCTTCTATTAAAATGCAAGCCAAAAAAATCACTTCTCTATACACCAGTGTCTTGTACCAATCAACAGCAATTCAGTTTTGGCACAATTAACTCCAAGTCTATTTATAGTTCTCCAAGACAAAGTTTCTACTTAGCTTCCTTTTATAAGCAAATTCCAAAGCCAGGGATTTGAGACAAGACAAATGCTAATGTCTTCTGCTTAAATAGACTGTTCCTCAGCCCCAACACTTAATCTGCTAACTCCAACTGGTAGCACACAAAAGCTACAGGATTCACAGTAGTGAATACAAGATTGATGGATGTGCATTTCTGCAGGCCCATCATGCCCTGGCTAAGCATGAGTGTTAGAAAGACTGCACCAGTCAGTTTACTGTCCCCATGGGTGCTAGGCTGTTTGGCCACGACAACTATCCCACCTTCCCCAAGTGGTTGAAAAGAGCACAAAAATCACAGAAACCTGCTAGGACGATGCCGAAGTTTCCTATGAACTGCAGAAATAGGCTATGACAATATAAAACATTCTAACACACAGTTTTATGATGCAATGAAGTAATTTCTCTACACCTCTTGAGATGCAGAGCAGCCTTACCAGTTCTCTCAGATACTATCTACCTAGTATCTAGTATTGCTGAGACCAAGCAATTACTCCGTTTCTGTGAAGCATTATGAGCCTGTGCACAACTCACTTGATTTCAAATTAGGCTTTGGAGTACAGCAATGCCAGAAGAGAGCAGGACTGAATGGTTATTCCATCAACACCACGAGGGGGATACAGGTCACATGGGAGTCTGCTCCAGCTTTGCTTTAGACTGCGGCACAATGTTATTCCACTATCACAGAGCTCCTTCCCTGCAAATTTAAGGGCCTCCCAGGGCACAGCTCTACTGCCCCAAGAGGTACAAGGGACAGATTGTTCTTTGACAGTTTGTCTCCATTTCAAACATCATTCAAAATAAAAGATTTTACAAAACTAAATTTAAAATAATATTTAGATGAAAAAAGCCAAAAAATTATACAACCCAGAAGCTCCTGAAGATAAGCTCAAGAAAATTATATAGACTCAACATGAACGAATTTTAAAAAAAAAGTATTTCCACAAACCTTAAGTTAAGCACACAAAACACACAAGCTAAGTATGCAACTAGGCCTTACCACAATCAACTTAGGATGTTAATTCACAGCAGGTGGCATTTTCCCTCAAAAAACGCATTAAATCACATCCTGTATATTGTCTAGAATTTGCTTAAGCAAATGAAAAACCTAGCTTTGGAAACTCAGGATAGGACCACACTAGTAACAACAGTTACCAAATGCTAGCCCTAAGAAGGGGTTAGGCACCCAAACAATTAATTACTGATGTCCAACCTGAACACCATCTGCCTTTACACTCACAGTTTTATTTATGCTGTAGTTATGCATTTCAACAAGTAGTATTTGTTCAGTAGTTCTTACAGTTTTTAGTGTCTTGGTGAAATACACATGGTAAGAGTGTATATAAGATTATTAAAATAAAACAATTTTTAATCATTTCTCAATGAAAATAATATGTTGATAAGCAAACTCCTCAAATAATGTTTCAAAGAGAAGTCCTTATATAAAAGTAAACCAGCCTACCCAGATCAACATAAAGCAGAAAGCGCGTCCAAATGGAATAGTTCTTCCAAAAGGTGCATTTAGGCAATTACACTTCATGAACCCAACTCCTTAACTCAAACTCTCTGGAAGGGAAATTGGGTCCAACAGAAAATATAAGTGAAGTAACTCTTGAGACAAAACAGAGGTAGAAAACATAGACCTTAATATCAACAGCAAAGTTGCCAACTAAATCGGCATAAGATCAGAATGACAGCAAATAATTTAAATTACAGCTGGTTTAGTCAAATGTATATGACTGTACTCCAAATGTGCCTAATGCTCCAGGCCCCTGAATTCCATGGTTCAGAGTCCCGCACGGCTGAGCAGGCCCGGAGCCCTCCCGGCTGAGGGGACGCGGGAGCGCGGCCAGCCCGGCACTCCTCGGGCACTGCTGCCCCCTCCCGCCCGCTCCCGGCACGGCCCTCACAGCACTGCGCCTCACCTCTTAAACCTTCTCCAGCTGAAAACAGACTGAACATTACTATATCACGATTGTGTGTGTGTGTGTGTGTGTGTGTGTGTGTGTGTGTGAGCGTGACCACTGCATAAACATTCTGTTAGAAAGAAATCAG
>VZTJ01004174.1:103714-163387 GCA_013397795.1 Orthonyx spaldingii | reverse complement strand
AAAAAAAAAAAAAGGCATCAATTGAAAGCACAGATGAGCTAAGACAGCAGCAGACACACTCCAATGATGGGAAGGGAATTGAGGAGAGATAAAAAATTGTCTACATGTTTCACTGCTTGCTCACTCAGTGACAGGACCTGTTTTACCATCTGAGAGCCACGGAATCATTTACCAGGCTTACACGAACATAACTAAAGCCAGCCACAAAGAAGGAAACAAAAATTACACTCAGGTCTGATATTCCTTTTGTCTCTCTCTCTTTTTTTTTTTTCCCTGTCTTTCTTTATTTGCTCCCATCAATGAGGAAAAGCACCAAAACCAATTTGTGTCTATTATTTGGTTTAGTGCATTTCTACCGTCTCCAGACAGCCTCTATAATCACACAGCAGTCTTTTCTCTTAGTATGCCCTCAGGCCTAACAGAGGGAGAACAATACAGATTAATGTTCTGTATTTGGAGACACAGAGCAGTTCCAGTTGTGCTACACTCAAAATTCTTACAAGCAACAAGCCAGAAAGCAACTCATTCAGGCTTGCCTTGCTCCCCAGAGTAACTTACAGCAACTCACACACGGAGGCATCCATATTGCAACTGGCAAAAAAGCATTCCCAAAATGTATTAAAAGCATCTTAATGCAAAGCTGTGACCATGGCAAGTTCAGAGAACTCTGTCCTCATAAGCCTTTTCTCAAAACCAAGAAACTGGCAGCTAATCTTCATCCCTTCTAGCAAACGAAACCAGTCAAACTGAAGCAAGAGCCTGCAGTGACCATTAACCCTCCACCACTACTCCCCAGTCATCCAGGGTAACAAGTAAGTCCTTTTCAAGTGCTCCTACAAATGTTCCTGATCAAAATATAATCCTGCTCCTATCTCTGAGAGTACATGGTCAAAGAAATCTCTCCAGGTTATAAAAAAATGGTATGTTCTCTCACTAGCTTTTATAAATCTACCATAAATTTTCCTTAAGCATGAAGAACCATGAGACATGTGAAACTAATGTCTCTGTAGAATACCCTACAAAGCTCCTCATCATCTATGTGTCCACACTGAACTCACTTCATCACTGCTATTTATGCTTCATTTGCTGATTGCTTAACCATCTACTACAGGGGCATATTCCACATAGGAGGATGGATATTATCGGGAGTCGAAATTTACCTTTCATGGTTCAGTACTTTTCAAATTCATTCTTCTGTATTACGTGAAGTTCAGCATTGCCAGAACTAAACTCCATTGCACAACCACCAGAGCATGCAGCCCATGCTCTGTCACTAGAATTAACCCTAAACATGTCATGCATGCTTAAATTTACGTTATGTGAGCTCTCTACAAGTGTCTCTGGAGATAGTGTGCACATAGGATTTATTTAGGTTCTTCAGTGTGCTCCCAACTTTCAGTTGCCAGCCCTGTGACTGTGAAATAAAAACACTAAAAGAAAAAAAAAGCCACTCATAGATGAATAGGTGATTTTAAAGAGGATAAAGAAAGACAGTACAGACTTGTCATATCAAGCGCTAATGGCAGTGATGCCATTATGAGGAGAAAACAGACTCTAGTTCTTATCTAGTTCCCCCATAAACAGGGGACCCATTTCCCAGTTTGAGGAGTTCTGTCCTGTAACGGAGACAACATCCTCAAAGCTGGACTCCCCACTTAACAGAAAGTTGCCCAACAGGAATAAGAAGTTGATGCTGAGGAAGCCGAGGTAGGAAAAACTCACCGCAAAGAGGTCATATATCTTGCGCTCTGCTACAAGTCAGAAGTGATAAGTAACAGAAGTCTAGCCACACACGGGTTAGGAAGTTTTACAGGGAACACTGGAGCAGTAATACATGGCTGCCAAAACCACAATTATACGTTAGTTTACAGAGACTTGGGGAACATGCAGTGCTGCAGATGAGTCACAGCACGATGCCGTATGAACTCTACACTGAGAGAAACCATCCCAACAATATCTACTCATCGTCCCCCTCACTGGCTTACAGAACGCTTCTGGCTGCACTGGGAGTATCTATTCCTCTCAAAGAACTGTGAAATCTTGATCATCTACAGTTGTGCAACTCCATCTGCTACGTCCCATGCGCCTCACCTATTTTCTTCCCCGCTATGTCCCATTTCACCCTATCTCCTCATCCTCCAAACCATCTCGTCATAAAAGTTTCAGATTTTAAAAAGAAGAAAACCTCCACACCCACATCCCATACTAACTGCATGTCAAAGCACGCTGTTCAAGCCTGAGCAACAAGAATCAGCACACAAAACAAACTTGTGACAAGCAGCAACTCAGATCTTCTAAAAGCAGGAATCCGCATTGCTGGCACTATAAAGCAATTATCTCAAGACAACAGGTACAGAAATAAGTTATTTTACTGTGTCTCTCAGTATCAACATTCAAAAGCTTTTACATCAAGATTTTGAGTCAGCTTGAATCTGAAAGAGAAATCTGTTGTAGAGCAGGTATGCCAGTAAAGTTATCAAGCAATGCAAAAACCACACAGGGCTGTGACTCTACAAGTTATAGACAATGGGGGAATTCTTCAGCAAGGGTACAAAATGCCGGAATTTACATCTCTGTTCACTTTTCTCCATTGCTCAGCTGCTTCAGAGACTGTTTCATGACTGCCATGTTGTAGAGAAAACAGAAACACCTCTCAGCACCAGAAAAGTAGTGCAGGGTATTTTGCATATTTAAACACAACCATGTATACCCTGCCCCCCAAAAAAGGATTGTAAATTATCTTTTTTTCTAAATTGGAACTGCACTCACAACCATTTAAAAGTACAAATCCAAACACAAGGACTAACCTTGAATTCTCTGACTGATAAGGCACTTAATGAGCAGCTAATAAAGATTTGTCCTTTAGCTTAATAAAGAATACTAAACATACCTCACAATGAGGATAGCTCACCCAAAAATTACACAGTAGTCACTACCATTTTACATGATACTTATGAAAGAACATATGAGCATTATCAGCAGGGTGGAGAGCAAAAGATAGAAAGACCAACTGCTGATTCTCAGCAACTAAAAGCATACACTGGAAACCAGCAGAGATCTTAGTCAAAACACTTCATCAACCACTACGCAGGCTGCAGAGAGCTTATTTTAATAATACAGTAACCTATTTAAGAGACTTCTACTTTAAAACAATAAAATAAATCAAAACCTAGTATTAAAATTTTATTGTGTAGTACAAAAGTACTTTTAAAACAACACTTGAAACAAAGGACCAGATTCTGAAGTGATTCACAATCCATGAATCAATACCTATACAGTCTTAGTAATTTTCTTTATTTTGCACTTGGATGAATAAAACTCATGCTGCAGCATGCTTTGCTGTGTCTGTATGGGGATGGCCAAAATCTATGCAAGCACAGCTTATGCAACACACTGAACACGAGACAATGCTTGAACGCTGAAGTCCGTATTGGATTGTGGCACCTCATCTGCTTCTCAACAGCAGAACACCTGTTTCCTTTTACACCTGTCTTCTTTTCAACATGAGGTCTTAAGGAGATCAAGAGCATTTTTTCTTCCTTGTCTTCTTCCTTCTTTCTTCTACTCAAATGTGCTGTTTAAGCAGACGGAGAGTCTTACTGATACCTCAGTTATATCCACTGGTAAACAAAACTGACAAGTGTTTAGAAAATTAACAAGTAGAAGAGGCAAAAAAACCCAGATAATTTCTTTAACAGGATTTCAAAATAGTATTTTATATTTGCTCTAGAGAAATACATAAATTCTCTGCACAGGGAGTTATAGAGCTGTAAGACATGTAACTTGGACTATAAACACTAAGATTCAACAGGAATTGGCAAGTCTCACTGATACAAGTCTTGCCAACTAAACACAATAATGGAGTGAGCTCTACACAGCAACTTGCCATCCAACACACTTGCAGAAGAAATTTCTGAGACAGTGAATAGGATGCCTGAACTAATTTTAGATTAGTCTAAAATTGCACAAGTAAAGCTAAAGGTCTGTAACATAACCCAGTCTCTAAGTGCTAAGCCCACTGAACTAGCAGAAACAATTCTTGTTTATAGAATTCCATGCTAGAAGAGGAGCAAGTTTTGCACTAGCATTTATTTCTAAAATCCACAGAAGTGTAGTGCAGATAAACTGTTATTGGTTTAGCTTCACTGAATGTTTAATAACAGTTTTTGCTTCATCTTCATAAAAGAAGAAGTTAGTGTTCATTCTTCTGATATTTTTAAGTTACTAACAATGCCTGCCCCCAGCATGTTTTACAATGGCTGAGGAGGGAATGTTTTGGACCTGAACAGCCCCAAGCCAGAAGCAATCTGTACAAAATAACAAGCATACTTAATGTCTTGATCCATCAAAATGCATTCAAAGCTGGGCCAAAACCCATTAGTTCCACAGAACTAAAAACATAAAGATGTCAACATATGTGAATACAACTACCCGCTTCAGAAGTCAAAGTATTCCATGTCTGATGATACACGTGCAGTTCCACTTTTCCGACACAAAGTGCAGCTACATGGCACACATACTGAATGCCCTTCCCAAACAAAAATCTTGCTCACAATATTTGAAAGCTCCCAGCTCGCCCACTTCCTGTTTTTCACAGCAGGCATTACTCGTCTGTACCATGAGAGTTTCTTCCTCCAGGGCGTATCTCACAGGGAGCACTCCAGCAGGTCTGCAGGCATATCTAAACTACACAGCAAGTCATGCTGCCAAGAAACCAAAACCAGTTTTAGAACCAGTAAAGACACCATCAGCTACACTGTTTTCAGAATATGAACAAGCACCCATGGTACAGCCCTACGCTGATAGCAGCTGGTCCACACACTTCTGTGTGGCTCAGGCTCACAATGGAGCTTTGTGTTCCCACAGGATCGTATGCAAGTTTTGTTCAGAGTGCTGCCTACCTTCACACTGTAAAAGCAGATACAAAAATAGGTTCAGCTCTTCTGCTGGTTTCCCTTTGCCTATTTTTAAGCTGATGCAGTCCCTTACTTTTAATCACCATTGCTGTTATTGCAGTATCTGTGTATTGCTGATTTACACCCTGGTCTCTCCCCAGGCAGAGGCAGTCTTGGCTGTGAAAAGCACAGCCCTCAGTTTTCACCTTTGGATACAGACACTCCTGGAAGCAAAAAAGCGTGCTTGTACAGAAAAAACATTTTTGAAACACATGAAAAGCAAGGAGGACATTATATCCATGTTCAGTTTCAGGTAAGCCAGCTTGTAAGGCAGGCTGCATTGTTACAACTTCCAGTTAGCAACAGTCTGATGCTGCTTTTCTTCCTTCTATGTTTTTTCCATTCTTGTAATTAGGCAGAAGACAGTAGAAACAGTGCTTGGCTCCTTCTAATGGAGCAATAACTGCAAGTAGAGCTCACACCTTATTTTCTAAAGCCAGAACTTTATTCCAGCATCTTTTCAGTAAGTGTTGTCTCAAAAGCCTAGGAACACGTTGGAAACAGGCTAATCCAAACACTTTTATTTAAGTAATAGCTGTCCAAGACATTGTGACAACAGACAATGTTTCACTTAGTGAGTATTTCTATCTTTTCCTCAAGATTGTAACAGTTTTACATAAAACTAACAAATTCTAGCAACAGAGGCATTGATTTACAAAATAGCTCTTGCAAAACATTTTCTTTTTATTTTTAGCATACCACAAACAATATAAAGTTTAATTTTAAAAAATGTTTGAAATTTGGATCATGTTAAGCAACAGTTACTATTACTGAGTAACTGCTCCGCTGTACAGGACAAAAACATTAAATCCCTATTTTACATTCTATCTGAACTTTCCAGATGACTTAATATAAAAAAAGCTAAACATGCTTTCTTAAGAAGAGATTGACAAGAATCACTTAATTTCAAAAAGAAGAAACTACACTGTGTAATTTCTACCTATCACCTAGCACTGAGGATTTTTTGTTTGTTTCATTTAATGTATGTACATACGTTAACATAAATTAAATCAAGACTTAGATTTAATAATGACTAGAAACTAGAGGTCAATTTCATGTACAAATACCAAAATTACTCTGGGACTCCTATCCCAGCATCTGCAACTTTTATTCAGTTTTTACCTCTCAGTTTCAGATTCTAGATGTAGATTTATTTCTATTCTAATGTTATGAACAGTTAATTTTCTAAAAAGGTAAGATATCAAAAATTTAAGATAGTTCCTTCCTTCAATGCACTCCCATCTTTCCTACATCTCTCCCAGTATAATTCCAAAAACACAGAACAGCCACCTGAATCTTGACAAGCCAAAAGTAGCTTTTGGAGCAATATGCATTAGAAAAACTAAGGTAAAGAGGAGTTAAATTTAAGAAAGCCATAATGAGAACTCATTTGCAATCTTCTCCCAACAGCTGTGACAAATAAGGTTTTTTAGACCGGCACTCCACTTGTCTGTGGAAAGAGCAGACCTACTCCAGAGTTGTACTACTACTTTAATAATCACCTGGGTTCCTTAAAATAGTTCAGCACTGGCATAGTTCAGTGTCTTATTTCTACTTAAGAAAGATCAACACCAATAAAGGAAAATGAGATGCAACTGTTTAACGGTATCATGAGATGCTCAAGGAAAGAAACAGCCATTTTGTGAAATCAGGAAAGTTTTTAGAAAAACATCAGGATATACAACTTCACAGTCTTTCAGTATACAAGTTTAAGTGCAAGACACATCTGAACTTGAATTAACTAATAAAATTTAAATTTCTATTTTGACTAGTCAAAAGCTACACAGAAGTGTTCAGATAATATTTGTCTATTGAAACATGGTATTAATCCAACTTTTCAAGTTCTTTGTTGGCATATTTTGCATTAAGGACATGAAATGTGGTCAGCACAACCACAAGTTTAGGGGTATTTTTAGGATTGGGGAGGCAGAACAAGATGATGGGGAGATTTTTAAAGTAGTTGGAAGAGAAGGAGAAATAACATTGCCAGCTCTTTGGAACCTACAAGGTACAATTCTGCATCACACTGACTGTCTCTCCTGAAACAAAAGATCATTCACCTGAAATAGACCACCTCTGTTTCAGTGCAAACACACATATCACCAAGTGAAAACACTGCCTCTCTCTCTCCCCCTTGGGTTCCACCAACTACAATTAAAAATCACGAATTAATATATTTCCCATCCACGTTCATGAAACATTTTCAATTCAGGTTAGCAAGTAAAATGTCCAAAAAAGGCACTGAATGACATTATTTGATGTCTCCCCTGGCAAGAAAATCTAACCATTCTGACAGCACTCATCCTGTAATCATTCTGCTTAATGCCAGGAAAACATTTTACCTCCTCACCTTCAGATCAGAAAGGGATCAGAAGGTGATTATTAAAAGCATAATTAAGACTGAAAACAGTTGATGACAGCTTGACAGCTCTGAACATTCATCCCAGAAGACAGGGTTACCTGTAATTTTGTATCCATATGCAGCCAGCTGTCCAGCCATGTATTCACCATCCGAATTATTGTGAGAACACCCCCATGTACGAATCCAGATTTTCTGAACACCAGGAATAATACTGTCAAGTAAAAAGGAATGAAAAACGCAAGTTAAATGATGAACAACCTTCCCCTTTAAGCCCACTGAACTGACTCAATGAACTGTAATTCTTCAAACATAAAATAAGCAACACAACCAGTAACAACTCCAAAATAGCTGAGGAAAAACAATAATTATGTGATTTTAGTGTAATGGGTATTAGGTCTTGCTGGGCTAGAGTAACAGCAGCCCACAGAGTGGTGTGTTTTGTATTTGTGACTGTAACAGTGTTGATAACACACCAGTGTTTCAGCTATCATTGAACAGTGCTTGTTTCCCACTGTGCTCCATCCCGCCACAAGCAGGCTGCAGATGGACAACAGGTTGGGAGGAACATGAACAGAACAGCTGACCAAAAGGACAACTCGCTCCAGATGACATCATGTTCAGCAATAAAAGCTGTGGATTTGGTCTTTCCAAAATAACCATTGTTCTGAGACTGGTTGGGTACCAGTCTGCTGTGGGAGGTGGCAAATGGTTGCTTATGCATCACTTGGGGTTTTTCCCTGCTCCTTCCTTCACTTTATCTGTCTTCATCTCAACCCACAAGTTTTCTCACTTCTACTCTTCCAGTTCTTTCCCTTGTGGTAAAGTCAATCCACCACAACTAGCAAGAAAAGAGATAAGAGAACAGAGAAGGTGCAAGAGCTGTAGGATAACAACAGATTCAGTACATTGCAGTTATGTTAAAGCAACAACAAAAACCCCAACAAAACACATAAATAAACACAATTTTTTTAAAAAAATACCAAACCTAAACTCCCCAACTTTCTCAAAATTATCATATCATGTAACAAGTGACCTTTAAGTGACAGCACTGAAATTAGGCCACCAGCAAACAAACTGCAACCTTTTGATATTCTGGCATGCATTGACTGTAGTTCCCTTCATACAAGCCAGCTCCACAAATTCCTGATGGCCACAAGCTGCACGAACAGCGGAAAGCTCCCATCCCGACCTTTCTGGGCTACAGACACAGCATGGCAGACATGCAGTGCGCAGCTAGCACATACAATGCTCCAAGAACCAACAAAAAGTTCTGCAAGAAGCTCATTGAAATTCCTGGGATAACTGCCAATGAGCTAAAGATGCCAGTACAAGAACACCACACATCCTGGAACACAATACTGCGCCCTGCCTATGGCTTTTTTTCCCCTCCCCCTCCACACTTCTTTTTTAACAGACACTTCCCCTAGCTAAAAATAGAAATTTGCTGATGGAACATTAATGATCATTAAGTGTAAACACAGTGTATTTAGACTTCCTGCTGTATAAACAACACATGTTCAATGCGCTTTCTTGGGTACAAAAGACTAAAACACAGCCTGTTACAGAATATATAGTACCTGAGCACTTTGGGGCATGAAGTGTTTGTGTGAAGTATCTACAGAGCACCAGTTCAGCTGTCCATACACTCCTGGCAGACTGGGGCCAATGCACTTTTAGGGACATGTACACAAAGATGCATTCTTATGCTTATACAATCTCTTTTGAAGACCAATGAAAACCCAGATTTTAATTTCTCCACAGGAAATTAAATTTCCATACACAGTTTATTTTCATCTTTATCATACAGGGAAATTTTATCCACCAAATTGAAGCTAATGTGTGAAGAAAGAAAAAAAAAAACAACCCAGATCTCAAAACTGCAGTAGAAACTATAATCAGTAACTGAGCTGACCTATACTCTAATCAATTTCACTGCAGTGGAAAGTTGATTCTGTTCTTATGGGAATCACAAGTAGGAAAAATGCAGGGATACATTCCATGGTTATTGCATAATATTTCCACTGAAATAAAACAGCAAGTTCAAAAGAAGTTTCACCATGTCACTTGCAGTATGTAAACACAAAAAGTACAGCCTTTGCAAATCCCAGCATCCAGAAAACAGGTTGAAAGACTGAAGCAAGGATGATGTACCCTTCATGAAAGCAGACTCGGTCAGGGAATGGCTCAGTACACTGAGCATACGTAAGTCCCTGGGCCCTGACAGGATGCACCCACGAGAGGGATAGGCACATACTGGAGACAGTCCAACAAAGGGTTGTAAACATCATGAAGGGACTGGAACATGTCTCCTATGAGGAAAGGCTGAGAGTGCTGGGATTGTTCTGCCTGGAGAAGAGGAGACTCAGGGTGATCTCACCAAAATATATAAATATCTGAAGGGAGAGTGCAAAGAAGACAGAGCCAGGATTTTTTTCAGTGGTGCCCAGTGATAGGACCAGAGGCAACAGGCACAAACTGAAACATGGGAGGTTCCCTCTGAGCATAAAGAAACACTTTTTTCACTCTAAGAATGACCTAGAACTGGCACAGGTCACCCAAGGAGGTTGCAGAATCTCAATCTCCTGAAGATACCAAAAAAACTATCTGGTCAAAGTCCTGCCAGATGGTTCTTTGTGGCCATGCTCAAGCAGGGGCTTTGGAGTAGATGACCTTCCAACCTCAACCCTTTTGCAGTTCTGAGGATTTTGTTCTTATTTCTCATTTCAGATGTCAAAAGGCTACTCCAGAACTGCAATTTGAAGAGCTCGGATTGTATTTAGGTAATTAAGATGAAACAGACAATTTTTCAGGAATGTTTTACACATAAAAGCGTAAGAGAAACCATTTTTCCAGTCTGATTACTCCATTCATCAACATCTCAGTGATAACTGATTTCTATAGAAAATCTGTCTATGAAAAGAAATTTGCTTAGGATTTATTGTTTATTCTCTATACATTCTATAAGGACTATTTTACTCATTTTTATCTTGCATACAGATTTTACATTATGATATAACACGAACTTCCACCTTATTTTTAAAAGTTGACAAGTGCAAATGAGATACAAGAAAAGCAAGGACACAAGGTCGATGTAAGACTTTACCTGTCACTTGGGGGCTCATCATCTGCCTGAACACTTCTTTGGGAGTTGCGTTTTCGCACTTTGGGAAAAATATTCTTTCTCACGAACTGCCGATCGTGTGGCTTCAAATCTTCTGCTGACACAATGTCTTCGATATCCTCAAGCACTGACTCACAGGCAGCAGGCATCTTCAAGAAGTGTTGGAGAAGACTGGCATTAGCAAAGCATCTGAGTACAAAACCAAGGCCTAGTGTCTACTGCACATTGCTCATAAAGAAAAGTCACATGCATTTCTAAGCATATGTGCAATATATCACATGTATGAGGGATACTGAGCACATACACACAATCCAGAGACATTTTCTGAATGCCCTCTTCTCCCAATACCTCAAACACAGGTAGGGAGAAAGTCACAAGCCATACAAATTCTTAAGGGCTTGTTTATAAATCATCTGTACCTTGTCATCTTCTAATTCAAAAACCCTTCATCTCCTCTGGCACAACACATCCAAGATACAGATATTTTTAATCATGTCAGCATCATAATAAAATAGTGAGCTCATGTTATGTGATGGATGTACTTCCACCCACATCACAGAAGAAGAATGAAAAATACAGAACACAAGTGACTGCTTCAGAGGCCACTCTGGCTCTCTTATTTGTGTGTGGACACTATCTAACTATGTTTTTATAGTCCTTCTGAAAACAAACCAAACTGTTCCTAGAATTCCTGATCCCATAGGCCTTTCATCTGAATTAGTTCATTCATTGGGACAGTAAAACAAAAATTTCTGGTTTCTGGTACAAAATGTTAAACAACTATACCTAACTAATAAGAAACAAATATATTATAATCTGGCTAGAATAATATACCAAAAGATCACTAAAATCTAATTATATTTTCCACAAGAAAGTAAATATATATGCATATGTATCTCCTAGCAGATGTCAAAATCCAGATTAGTTTTCAGGAATCAAAAAAAGAGCCCATTTGCTAGAATAGTCTATAAAAAAAGTTACTGCATGAATCACACACCACACTGTGCTGTAACTCCTAATTAGAATAAAGTCTGAAATACCATTGGAAACTCGGTCTTTTTACATAAACCAACAGTTTACTAAGGAACTCATAGAAGGGTATTTCACAGAGTTTACAGGGAAAATACAACACTTTCCTAACTGACAATGAAGAACAAAAAAACAAGGCTTCAATTTCTTTAAAATTCTACTTCAGGAACGGAAGATTTGCTACTGGCATAAAAACACTTCCAGATGTTGCAAATGAATTATTGAAGAACATAAGAAGTTAAACACCCGTGCATTTTCACAGCATGTGTCCCTCAGTCAATCTTGCAAAATACACTTCGAAATAAAACTTCATGTGAGATGAACCATCACACATCTGCATTTAACTTAAAAAGGAACAGAATGATGTCACAAAGAGGACGCATCTGCCCCAGCTACTTAGGCAATTAGCATTTTTCTAGATAAAAAAATCTAGATCCATAAAATAATGCAGCAAAAGGTGAACAAAAATAAACATTTCTGAAAAGTCTAGCAATAAAGAATATAAGGGAAAGGTGACATCTCTTACACTACTTTATACCACTGACAATATGCACAAATAGGTAAAGTTATCAAATCAATACCTGAAAGGGAATAAAAAGGTTTGATTTGTTGTTTTTGTTCTCTTACAGAAAAATATCCAGTGTAATGGAGCAGCTGGAAAAACAAATAAGCTTAGTTTATTTCAGTGACCCATGAAAGAAAGAATACAGCCAAACTAAAATCCTACCTTTTTAAGCAAGTTCTAAATCCTCTTGGATAGTAATCCTGAGGGGTGGGGGGGTAAAGAGGGGGAAAAGGAAAAAAGACACAGCATGAACACGCAGAACCAGCAGACAGAAAATCACCAATTCATGTTACTGTCCTTCAACCATTCATCTTCCTTTTGCAGAAATACATTCCTTGCTCAGTGTGACCTCATGTGCACGAGGTACACAGGCTGGCTGGATGGCAGGGTGGAAGAACACCCACGTTTTCCCTGTCACCTGAGAAGGGCACTGTTCTTTTTATCCTTCTTCTACAGAGTCTTTCTTTTTTTTTTTTGTCAAAGTCAGATGTATTTAAGTCATCTCAGACTTCCTCCAGAGTCTGTCTTCAATCAGTTTAAAATTTTGAATGAAAGAAGAGAGAGAGATTAACAGTAAATTTTAGTTCAAGTCATTCACAATTTTTTTTTAAAATTCAAACACTGTGAAGTTATTCTCAACCAGATTATTTGATATCTGCACTAGTTCCATATGCATACATGATATCTCCTTCACAAGGAAAAGAAAATAAAGACAGATTACTGCAGCTACTCTGGTAGATTGACTGAAATAAGAAGCAATAACAAAATTAGAAGTTAATGTATTCTTCTCATACTGCCAAGCTGCACCTACAGAACTCTACATTTCTCTTAAACAAAAATGTTAGTAAGCAAATAAAAAACTACAGTTGTTTTAACATCTTGCCACAAACAAAACTTCCCTTGTGTCAGTCTCTTTTGGTCACCCCTCCTCAATCTCCTTGCACATACCAATGGAGGACTTCCATCCAGGTGGAAGAGAACCGCTCTTTTCCACTATTTACCAATAGGTGTCTCCGGTAAAGCCCCGGGATTTTATCCCCGGGCTCGCACAGAGCAGAAGAAAACTGCAGCGTTAATATGCAGTGAGACCAAGTATTATGTGCATGTATATGTCCGTGTTAATATATACATATGTATATACCACAGAATGACAGAATTGTTAGCGTTGGGAAGGGACCTCCAGAGATCATCCAGCCCTGCCAAGACAGGGCCACCCGGAGCAGGTTACAGAGGAATGTGTCCACGTGGGTTTGGAATGTCTCCAGAGAGGGAGACTCCACAACCTCCCCGGGCAGCCTGTTCCAGTGCTCTGACATCCTCAATGTAAAGTTCTTCTCCATGTTAAGGTGAAACTTCCTGCATTTTATGGCCACTGCTCCTCGTCCTGTCACTGAGCACCTGAAGAGTCTGGCAACATCCTTTTGGCGCCTGCCTCTGAGATGTTTATATGCATTAATGAGATCCCCTCTCACTATTCTGTTCTCCAAACTAAACAGGCCCAGTTCCTGCAGTCTCTCCTCATACACATAAGTATGCAAACTATATATATATATACATATATATATATATATATATATATACACATATATACATATATATATATGTATACATAAACACACACACAAGTATAGCCCACGGGCGAGGGGCAGCCGGGCCGCCGCCTGGACCACGCACACCTCGGAGCCCGTCTGGGCTCAGTCCCCCTAGCCAGCTTCCAGCCCGCTGAGGGTACCCTACCCCCGAGATGCATCCCGGCCGCCGCCCCCTCCGGAGATTCCCGCCAGTAGCTTCGTCTCCTCCTCCCGGCCTTAACGCGGGGCCCTGGGAAGGCCCCACAGGGTACGGGAACATCGCGCGGGCACGAGAAAGGGAACACGGCCGGGCCGCCACAGCCGGGCAGAGGAGGGAAGGGCGGGACGCGCGGGGAGAGCGGCGGAGGGAAGGGAAGGGAAGGAGCCGGGGCCCGTGCCGACCCCGACACTCACCCGCGCCTCACCCGGGCTCCGCCATCGCGCCCCGCCCCGCGGCCCCGCGCGCGCAGCGGCGCCTGGACGGCGGCCGGCGGAGGCCAGAACAGCGTGGAGGGTGCGGCGACTCCGCTTCGCCGCTGCGAGCGCGGTCCCCGGCGGGAGAGCCGCCGCCACCCTCGGAGAGTCACTCTTGTTTTAATGGGAAAAGCAGCGATCCCAGCAACACGTATCCCGTTATAGCGCCTGCGATTCTGATGTATCTGATCCAAACGGGTGACGAGCTATTCAATCCTCTTCTGGCCACAACGCACGCACTTTATTATTATTTTTAATCGTTAATTTCCTCAAAATACAATGCTAGCAGCAACTTTGCTGAATAGTCTAAAAGATATTGGTCAAAATATTTAGTATCGGATGGCTAGAGTTTCTGGCAGTGTTTTCCTCCAAACTTTTCTGATTCACGTTTAGTAAAACACCAGTGTGGTTGTTGGGACTTGGAGGGCTGAAGATAAAGCTCTAAGCAGATTAAGTGTGCAGTGTCTTTGGTGATCAAAGTGTTGTAGAGAGTGAGCGTAATATTATTGCTTTGGCTTTAATATACACAGTTAACCGAAAACGATTATTTATATTGCATCTTTCTTTAACATGTTCTATTTTGAGCTAGTCAGCTTTGGAATGTAAAAGTCACCATTTCCTGTAGTTGCATTTCAAACATTAAGTTTCTCTCTTTAGAAGGAGTCTTTGGAATCAGTTTATTCTTTAAAAAGCAGATTATAGTCTCCCTGGAACTGGAGGGAAAGTTAATGAAAACACTGGATGTATTCCATAATAGGTCTGTTGGTCCATTTGCAGACAAAATGTGGCAATTTCTAATTATGAATATCATTTTCCTCTCCTTTTCCTTACAAACTAGTGCTTATTTTAATGCTTATCTGACAATGCTCACAGGGAGAAAAAAAAAAAGGAAAGAAAAGCAAATGTGAACAAAGGAACAGGAGAGATTCAAAGAGTAGAACTGGGCCAGAAAGAAATAAGCACTTTGTTTAAATCAGTCTTTAAGAACAAATCATTCTGAGCAGGACTGAGCACTATTAATATCACCCTGGTCTCACGATAAAGTCATTGTTACACTTGATGTACTTCTTACTATGAAGATATATTTGCCTTCCTGTTTGGTCTTTGTTTAAGCACACATGTACTTTTCAGAGATTCCCTCAGTGAGACACTGTGTGATTTGTAATTTGTTACTTTTGTGGCATTTTTAGCCCAGGAGAGAATGGAGGAAAGCATTTCAAAATGCCTGGCCACGTTGATCTCTTTCAGACCTCTTCCTATGGTGTCAGAAGTCCTTATTAGGTCAGTAGTAATGGTATCTGTATCACCAATCAGCATTTCAACTGCTGCCTGATAAGGTTAGCAATTCTCTTCCTTTTTTCTTTCCAGTTTCCCATGTTCAAAGTATTTCACAGGCAGTCCTTGAATTCAGCTTCTCTGTTCCGGGAGCACTGCACTGCACTACCTCACAGCTGTCCCCACCAGCCAAGTGTTCCCACTCTGCTTAAACCCATGTGGGCACACACGAGTGCTGGTTTACGGCTGACTGAAAGAGCAAAGCACAGACAGCCTGCAAGACACAACCAAAAATCTCCAAATGGCCAACAATGACAAACACTACTCATTAAGGGGAAGCAGTGATCTCCAGGAGCAGCTCCCAGGCAGGAATAACCCATGAGTCCCATACCTAGTGACATAAATAGGCCACACTGATCAGTTCCAGCATGATCCGGCAGAGCCTTTTGTTTGTTCCGCTGCCAAGAATTCATAGTATCGAGCAGCCCTTGTGCCGGCTCAGTCCTGTTGAGTCCTAGGATGTAGCCACAACATGGAAGGTCCTCCCCCAGTGCTTTTGAAGCTCACAAACCTAAACTGCTTTGCAGCATAATCATGGTAAGAAATAAAGCTGCACTCAGACAGCAGGTAGCACAGCAGGTAGAGAGGGAAGCAAATGATTCCCTACCACCTCCTGATCACAGGAAGAAAGTTTGTCCCTATCTACCTGGGAAAATTGCTTTTTATGTTACAGTGACTGGGAGTACAACTTCCAGAACTGGCCTTTTCTGGGCTGGCAGCATACATGCTCCAGTTCCTTGAGTGTCCAAAGAAGAGCTTTAGATTGCATCCTTTCCAAGTTTCCTGCAGACTTTACTTCCTACTCTTCACGGCTGGTGGACGCAAAGACACCAGCCTTGGGCTGCGTTACCAACTGAAGTCATAGGTTTTGTGGGAGTAGGTAGTTGAAAAAATACAAAAACTACTGGGAAAATAAAATCCAAATATCAAATTCAGCTCCTGGTTATTAGACGATATATCCTTAGCTGGTTTAGAGCATCTCAACTAACATCCTTAGTGAAGGAAAGCAGCCAGGGAGGTGAGGGCTCAATTTTTATATGGCAAACTTATTCTCTGATAACTAACATCAGTTCTGGGTGGAAATAAGTGCGAAGGTATTCAGAAAAAAAAAAGGGGAGTCCTAAAAGAGATACAAGAAATTAGGGTTTTTTTTCCCCTTTATTCTTGGCATTTAGGAGAATCTGGCTGGTCATTTGTGAGCAACATTCAGCACCACTCAGAACTGGTAACAATCCATTTATTCCTGTTATAGATGATACTTTATCAAGTTTTAGAAATAAAATAGTGGGTAAACAAACTCTCAGACTTAATAAAGGCTAAGCATTCTTCTGATCACTGCTTAGCTGTAGAGTAATATCCAGGCAGATCTTGCTTCAGCAAGAAAAGCAGAATGGGGAGATGGATTCTACTTGTTTATGCTTTGGTTAATATCACTCTAGACTTTGCTGTACAGGCTCATGGTTCACTTAATGTTGAGAACTGTTGGCTCCAGGAACACTAATGGCATTGTGCATTAACTGTGTTTCATACAGGGGGAAAAGACAGATGTATACTAAATTTGGTGCTTTTAAACATGTAGCTATGTTTCACGCTACAAAAAGTACCTTCCAGGTCTCTCACACTTTCTTTCTACAACAAAAATGTTCATGTCTGCATCAAGACCAAGGTGCAATTTATTCTTTCAGGTATAAGTCAAAAGGAATATAAAATGACTGTTTCTTGTCATTTGTAGGTCAATGAGTTCTTGTAGGTTCAAGAGCATGAACCCCCCTTTTTTCTCAAACTCCTTTCCTGTGTGTAAAGGAATAAATAGTTGCGTATCATTCAGGCTATTTTGACAGATTTTTCCAAAATCTTTTCCATCTGCTGGCAGCTAAGGAATGCAGCACATACAGGCCCCAATAAAACCTCCCTGAAACTAATACTTGTACACTGAATAATGTTGAGGTACACCATGCTAGCCCAGAGGAGCAGCAATAAGTATTTTAACCAGCTGGATTTTTTATCCTGCACCTCAGCACATCCGAAGTTTGCAAAGCAGATACAGAAAGCAGAAGGAAGGAGACAGGAAAATGACATGAAAACTGCTAATCAGTAGCAGATTCTAGGGGCAAATAAAAAAATGCTTATGGTAGCCGTAGAATAGAGAAACTAAGAAAAGGCCAGGGAGGTAGAGCAGATATTTATTGCTATCTCTGCTTCAAAGGGAGATCAGAGAACACAGACATCTAGCTCTCCTTTATTATTTATTAAGAATATAGAGAGGACCTTTGCAATCTTCCTTTCAGTACTGCTGCGTGCAGATGTTAGAATATGTACAGGTGCACAGAGACAGTCATAGCCTTCTCCCAGCATGCAGGAAGTTGACAAGACATGAATGACTTGCTCAGAGGTACAACATTTAAGGAATCAACCATATTACTGTAATTTTATCATCCTGTTTTGGAGTTTTTGTTTGGTTTTTTGTTTGGTTGGGGGGTTTTTTGTTTGTTTTTCCGGGGTTTTTGGGTGTTTCTTTTGCAACTGATGGATGGTCATGTATCTAGAAAGGTGCTGCAGCAATACCAGAAAAGAAGTACAAGTTTGTAAAGACAGATCTGGCGCAAGGGACTGTTGGAAGTGACTCAAGAAAACACAACTTCTTTTCAAAGCTTCTATTAGGAAACTTCTGGAGAATTATCAGTAGGAAGGTTAAGCAGATCCTCAACAACTGCTTTCATGTGATTCAATCCTACAATAACACAATTTCTATGATGGTTGCAAGAAGTCTGCTTCTAATTCATATGAGAGGAGAGGGAATAAATAAAAATAAACTTGTATTATCTCAACCTCTGGATCACCTACTGTGTCTCTTATTCTTGTTTCACTCTGGCTTAAAAAAACTCGTTGAACTTATTGTTGGCATCATTAAAAACTGGGATTGAAACTATCTAGTGTCAAATGAGTGTTTGCACTAATAACGAAAACAGTAACAGGTTTCAGGAAACAGTATGACAGGCACCAAGAGTAAGAAAAATTTAAATAGCTGTATACAAGTCTAAAGTCTTTAAAAAATTTCATTTTTATTGATTCATTACCATACAAAATTTATTCAAATTACATCCATTTGAAGTGGTAAGATCACAGCTAGAGAACAGGTCACCCTTTAATAAATCTATTTACAAAACTCACCATAAAAGCTTTTTTTGTTGGTTTTTTTCCTTTTTTTTTTACAGTATTTTACAGAGGTTTGTTTTGTTTTTTTTTTAAACTAGCATACAATGCAAAGCTAAATTAGATTAGTATTTTGCCCACACACATTGGGACAAGTGTTTGATTTGTACAAAAAAAAGATGGTCTGCGTTAGTCTTCATTTTCTCTTCCCTCGCAAAAGTGCCCCTTTGTCTTGCAAATCTTCATGCTCACACAACTTTTACTTTCCTCTTCCACAAGACGAAAACTTTAAATACTACAATTTTATTTACAGATCCACATCTAAAAAAACTCTTAAAAAATTACAAACCAGCTAGAAAATATTCTGGCAGTGTTTACAAATTAATTCTATTGTACAAAACTGCTAGATAACTAAAGTGTGAGTTGAGAACATATATCAAATTAAATACAACTGCTGAATGATCTCGGCAAACATTTGTACATATAAACACACACTTAACACTGTTTAACAGTTCTTTATGTGTTGCCCTTTATACATTTGTTATATCCCAAAACCCACACAGTCATACAGTTTCCTTATTAGTACTGTGACTTCTTGCCTTTTCGTGTGTGAGCTTTCATAGCAGCAACTCAATGGTACCAGAAAACCTGCATACATAATATTCTACTACAGTACAAATAGTACTAATTTTCTGAATATGTCAGATAAGCACAACAGTAATGCAAACAAAAAGATTATATGGGCATCATCTAATCAACATTACATTAATTTAGCCCAGAACATGGCAAAATATTTTACACTCAAGAAAAAAAAAATTATTTAAGACTTCTTAGAATTCATCTGACGTTCAAAAAATAAATATTGGTACTATACTATACTAGCAAAGATCTTCAAAAAATAAATGCAATTCAGTTGATGTGGTACTTACAGTTACGTACTTTGGAAAAAAATTAGTTCCATTTTGCTGGCGAAGAGAATTATAAAAAGCTGTAAGCAGAGGAAGCTAACCCACTGAGATAAATATGATATATTGAACAAACAAAGCTTGGCATAAGTGTTTTCCATAGAGGGAAAAACCCACAGTGCATCTCTAGTAGGCACTTAACATGAAGCCCCACTTAGTACCACAAAAATTCATGTACCAATTCTAATGCACACTGGGGGCAGTAAAATTGAACTGTGCATCTTCGTTCTAGTTTAAAAAAAACAACCAACAAAAACTACTTTCACACACACACACACACACACACACACACACACAAGCATTTTTAAAAATCTGCGATTACTACGAGAAGTGGCAGAACTTTATACTTTTCAATATCTGCAATATACACTACATTTACAGTGTATTCTTTTTTCATTAAAAGCTTTTAAGGACATAAGTATTTGACCTCATAATGAGACATATACACAGCTCAAAAAGAGCATTATGACAGCAATTTAAACATTCCCACAAGTAGCTGAAGAATCCCATTCCACTCTTTGCATTACTTCATATTTACGTTCACTGCATGTACTATCCATGTTGTGACACTCAAAAGACATGCATTCTCTGCAGAAGGCACGACCTGAAATACTATTATAAAATTGTTATTTAGGACTAAACCAGTTCATTAAGCCCTTCTCCTTAAGCCCACTTGTCACGGTAAGCAGAGACTGGGGGAGTGTGAAGACAGAACATTTACGGTCACTGCTTGCACCTGCTGACTCGCAAGGCACTGGAGCTCAGGGTCAAGGAGAAGGTTCTGCTGTAAAACCCTTCCGTTGTTTCTTATGGTATGATAGGGAGTATTCAATCAAAATATCAGCACTGTTCAGGAGCCTAGTTTATTTAATAATGCTATTTTATGGTAAGTAGAGGACAACTCTGAATGACGGCAGGTTTTTTGATTCCATTAAAAACATAGTTTAGATATGGACAGCACTTAAGACAATCAGCTGTATATAAATTCATCCATCAGTGAAGGAAGTTTCTCTAAATCATAAGCATCAAAGAGGTCACTGATGCCTTCTTCATCCCCAAGGCTCAGCAAATAATCTTCCTGAAGCAGAGGAGGCAGCAAATTCACAAATGGTCCTTCAAAGTTTGAGGGAATTTGGTCCTCGGTCTGCTGTAGAAGGTTGGCTGGAGAAGCCAATGGAGAGATTGTTGCCATATTTACTGAGCAGTCACCTTGTCCTGAGTTAGCAGAAGCCACTTCTGTGAGAGGAGGGAGAGGAAAAAAAAATAAAAGATGTCACATTTAATCTCAGTAGAAATATCAGACACAGATCAAACAAAGGAACCACTGCATAAAGGGCCTTTCATAAAGCATCACTTCATCAATAAAAAAATGGCCTCCATATAATTTCTAGCTCATTTTTGATATGTTACAAAGGGCTTCTCAAAAATTATCATGTTGCTATTATCTCTAATTTTTTATTAAAAAGTTACTTTACATGATTTAAACAACTACAGGTGGAAATAAATCAAGCATAGTAAGATTTTTCAGTGGAGTTCATAGTCAAAACTGAGAACTTTCTAGGTACCAGATGTCATCAGTGAAGAAAAGTAGCTTCACATATACCCGCACTCAGAGATTTCTGCCTTTGTGTTGAGATGGATCTTTACTGCTACTGTCCTATTTGAAAACTTAAAAGGAACAAAATTGTTTCTTTCTTCAATATTGCACACACTTTGCTTTGATATGGTATGCAAACAAGAAACTTATTTTAAACAAATGATGCAAAGGAAAACATATTTCCCACTATCTAAACCAGAAATGCATAGTGAAAAATTGATACCTTAGCTTTTCAATTCTTAGAAAAATAACGCCAAAGAAAAAGAGCTGGAAATCCAAAGTTCAAAATGAAAAACCCTGAATGTGAGCTTGAAGAAAGGCCATTAGTATTGCAAAGAAATAATTTTACCTTTGGAAATGGTTTTGGAAATATTTCCATTGTGGTCCTGACTATAGGTTTTCATTGGACTGAGGGCATCATTTTCCTCTGGGCACAGATAAACTTCAATAGGTCCTTGAGTACTAGATAAATGTATCAATGTACTCTGCTAAAAAAACAAACATCAGAATGGCATTACACCAATCAACACAACAGAATATTGATGATACAGGGTAAATTCTTACTGAGGTGTAAGTGTTTGAGTACAGTTTTACTAGTCAAAAGAACCTGAAAAGAACACCAAGGCTTATTTTTTCAAGATGTGAAAGGTTTGGCTGATGTAACTTGCAGACTAGAACATAAAAAATTTTCCCACTGTAGTGCACAAATCTCAAAATCCCAGTATTTTGTGTGTCATATCATAAGGAGGGAGTTACAAAGGATTAAACTCCTAACATTTTCTTACAACCACAATAGCCTGGAGCATTCTGATGGAATGAAACTGTAGGATGCAAGTCACAGGTTTTATTATTATTCGTAACAATAATATTGGATGCATTTGTGTAAATGTTTCTGCTTTAAAAAGATGTCAAAATATTTTTCCCACTCTCCCAAAAGCCTTCAGCACTTACTCAACTGAACTCAAATATCTATATGTAAGTTCACCTATTTATCAGGCAGCATTTCTAAATAAGAAAAAAAAATGAAAGTAGATGCCATTTTCTTCACCCAAACTTATTTATGTAAGTCCTCAAGGCAGTGATTTTGATGGTGGTTCTGAATAGGAACTGCTAATTTGTCACAAGCAGTTACATTTTTCTTAACTTTCACACACTGATGCAATAAACCAACATGACCTAGGCATAGAAAACCTGAAAAGCTGCTCTTTGCGTTATGATGGAAAATCATAAATTACTGTGGTTAAAAATAAACCTGCTCTGGCTGTATTGCATTAATAGTTTTCTAAAAAGCACAAATACAGGCATTAGGTACTTCTTTGCAGACTTGTTTAAAATACTTCCCTTTGTGCTCTTTGACAAATGTTCCTCATATTATTTGGGTTCTGACAGTTATGTAACATAATAGACAGCATTTACAAATACAGAGAACAGCAACTGAATGGGGGTTTTCCAGGGCAGAGAAAACAGTTAAGAGTACTTAGGGCAATGCTATAGATAATTACAAAAAAGGAGATGTGAAGAGCAGGAGCTGAAGAAGGAAGGTACTATTGAGTGACTGAGGTATGCAAAAAAAGAACACTGAAATGGAACTGCATGTGACAGAAAGAAATAGGACCTTACTGCCTGAAGCTGAAAATTAAGTAAGTTGGGTATAGAGGATAAGGGAGGTCTAAGCACTAATTTTAATGATTGTGTGCATCTCTCTCTGCCTGCCTGATTTCACTGAATTAAAAATCAAAGCATAATGCCCAGGGGAAAGAAACAGGAAAGCAAGCAACAATAACAGTATATATTTATGAATACTGATAAAATATATCCTTTCCTCATTGCAGCAAAATGATTTATTCTTCCTGCCAAAACCTGCAACAAGGTTCAAAGGGGAAAGTAAGGACAAAGGCAGAGAAAAGAAAAAAAGAAGGACAGAAACCATAATGGGTCTAAGCAAGTGCAGAATAATCTTAGGTAAAAAAAGTGACAAGGAATCGAGTCTGTTCCTGCCCACAAGAATGCATACAGCCATACCTGTGTGGCTAAGCTCAGGGTCAGGATGAAGGATTACTGCACAGGTATGAACAAAAAATAGCAGTGTTTGTGGGGTTAGCCCCATCTCTGGTTGATCCTTGAGTGAAGAAATTGGGTATATTTTTTGAATGTCTAAACCAGCAGTTCCTGTGAATATCTGCAAATAGTGTGGATTACTCTGAAGAAATCTGAAAGTGAGTAGAAAGGAACAAGTAACAATTGTTCTGTGTCAATTGATTTTTAAAGTTTCCCCTTCCTTTTTTAAAGAAGCATCCCTAAAATTTGTACGAATGCAGGAGTGTGTGCCTGGGCACACAGCACAGCAAGACTCAGGAGACACTGCATCTGTAGAAAAATGATATATAACATGGCAGAAAATGCCAGGTTCTCCTTACCTCCACTGGGTCAGGCACTTCAAGTCTTGTTTCTGGAGGAGCTTTCACAACTATAACAGTTTGGTCTTTAAGGCCACTAATTTTTCGAATATCTTGATATGTCACATAAGCTAATGTAATCACTGTTAAGGAATTTTCCATCTCAGGTTACAATTCATTCAGACTATTAGAAGAGGCAGAAGTCTTTGCATTATTTTTCTATTTTCTCATGGCTATATAGGCTCTTGGCCCAAGGTCTTCTGTTCTCTAGACTGTGATTGCCATGAAGCCCTGTGAGAACTTCCCTTTGATGCAACAGCTGGGGCCACTACTCAGTGAACAAAAGGGATTCTCTGTGCTGAGTGCTTCTCTCCTCCTCTATATGCAGGAAGCTACATAAGCAAAGGTTTAACAACCTTAAATTACTCACAGACTCCATGAAACAAAAATTTTTATGCAGTTGCTATCAAAATGCAGAGAGCTGAAAATCACTGAGAAAGTGTATAGTAATTTATAGAGGTATGCTATAGAAGTGCATACACAGTACCACTGCATCATAGGATGGTTTGTGCTGGAAAGGACCTTAAAGATCATTTAGTGCCAACCTCTCTGCCATGGGCAGGCACACCTTTCACTAGACCAGGTTGCCCAGGCCCCCATCCAACCCGGCCTGGAGCAATTCCAGAGATGGGGCATCCACAGCTTCTCTGGACAACCTGCCCCAGTACTGCACTACCCTCACAGTCAAGAATTTTTGTCTAATATTTCATCTAAACCCACTTTCTTTCAGTTTAAAGCCATTCCCCCTTGTTCTGTCACTACATGCCCTTATAAAAATTCCATCTCCAGCTCTCCCACAGGCCCCCTTTAGGTACTGGAAAGTGCTATAGGGTCTCCCTGGAGTCTTCTCTTCTCCAGGCTGACCAAAATCGTAATTTCAATTTAAATTCGAGGGGTTTTGCAAACATAAATATATAATACACACAACATATATTATATATATATATATATAAACATTTATGCAACATTCATACATTTGTATATTAATTTATACTATATAAAATTATTTTAAAAGCCAGTTTAAGCAGCTACTTTAAACCTCTAGAGTGTGGAATGTCAATTTCTGCATAAGCACGGAATAAATGTGAATATTCTGCTGTTCAACATGTATTTGTCAAAATGACAGTGTTTTGGGGCTTACTACATGGTGAAGCCTTCTGTACTGATCCATGTAACTGAGGTGTCAAAGTGCTTTGGCTGTGAAAAGAACTGTGAAATGGCCATGGTCACACGCATGTGCTTCCAGCTCTTTAGTTTTGTCATCTGTGAGGTACCTGGCATAACGTTTATGCCAGAGAAATAAAAAGCCTGACTTATTATACTTTTTGGTGGTGTGAGTGTGTGTTGTTACTGAGCAGTACAGCAAGACAGACTGCCCAACCTCCAACACATCTTCCATCTATCTCGGATCAAACAGGTCAAGAGGCAGAGTGACAGCTCATCTTTCACCCAAAGGGCTTTTATCAAGGCTTTTACCATTAAGTAAGTAAGGTTTGTAAAGGCAGAGTTCATCCCCACAAGATTCACTAATACAAAAATAAAGAATTGTCATGTTCAGTTTTGTCTTGCTTATGTGCCTTCATGGATCATGCTCTTAGCTGAAGGCAGCACTGATCTACTCCCCATGTATCTTTGGTTACATCAAAATGTCTATGAAATCCAGTCAAAAGACAATGTTCACATACTTCAGGTACTTTTTACTGGTATTCCCATGGTTATTTCCTATCCTTCAGAACAGAGAATAAGTCCACCTTATTAGATGCTATTTAAACACTACTTATTGTATACAGTAATAAGTTTTCACATCAGCACTTAATAAAATGCTTTCTTGTGTTGCTAATAGGTGGGAAATCTAAGGAAAATGACTACTGGTTAATTACAAAGGGCATTAACAGCCAAAATAAGTCACATGAACCTTATGCAGTTTAGTATTACTATTACATTAAATAATTCAGTCTAAGGTATTTTGAGAGCTCATAAAACCTTTATCTATGATATTCTAGTATAGATTCTCTAACCAGAGGAATCTGAATCTTTGTTGCAAGTTTCAGACTAAACTTTATTTTCCTCTCTGTGCCTGTAATTTATATACATATCAGTTTAAAATAAAATAAATAAATAAATAAATAAATAATAAATGACTACACAACTCTGTTACCTTATCAGACTTTCTCTTCATGCCTTTATTATTTCTGAATACATAGAACTGGAGTTTGCTCTAGGCTCAAAATGCTTGAGAAAAACACAGGGCTATTGGATATTGCTGCTCATTAACCAGTAAGGTTCTTGGTTCTACTCTTTGTGAACACAAATGTTAAGAGCCTCCTTCGTGTATCACTTTTTCTTTTTTTTTTCTTTTCGCATTCCAGAAGCATTACAGGTTCAAGCTGCTTAAGTAGTTTTTGTATCAAACTACATTAAAACCTTTCCAGCTTCTTGAAGCTTCTGATGCTTTTTCTATCACATCACATAGAGGAATTCTCTTAGTATTACAGAGCACAGCAAGGAGGCTGAGCACCTTCAAGGTTTTGGGAAAAAGGATATCTCTGATTCTCTGAGTCCTCCGTTAGCAGCTTGAGGTCCAGGGTGCAGCTTTGGATTAGCTCATCCAGTTTCTTCTCTTCCTGAGTCAGTTCGGTCACCTCCTTTGTGAGGCCCTGGCGCTGCGCCAGCATCCCACCATCCTCTGACAGACTGCAACCCCTACAGACAGGGAAGGAAGACACTCCTTCAGCTTCTGTAAAATTTGACCCTATGCCATGGCAAAGGGGAGAGGCAGGATTTTACACTGCAGATCAAGTTCTTAATCCTTTCTCCCTAAACCCACCCATAGCAAGTCAACATAAACTATGTTTTCCAGAAAAAGCATCTTTTTATCACAACAACACATATTGGAACTGCCACCAAGATGGCAGAGTTGAATATTTCTAACCACTTCCAAAATCCTGTTTCTAACCATTGCTTAAAAAAAACCAAGGAAGGCAGTAGGTAGAGCCACATACCTAAAACTTACTCCACATGCAGAAGTAAATTAATTAATCCAGTTTTCAAAAAAAAATGCCGGTTCCTAATTTCCCTGACAAATGCCTTTTATAAACTTTTCTTAACAGAAAAATAGAACTTTATCCTATTGGAAGGCATTTTGGATGATTGCTTGGAGCAAAGTGTTAGAACGGAAGGTGGGAGAAGAAAAACACTGCTGCCCTGTGATAGTGAAATCAGCCAGCAGGGATGGAAAAGGATAATGAATACTTACATCCACTGAATGTTGTTTTTGGATTTTTTCTTAATGAGATGGATGCCTTCCAGTACATTGGTGATATCGTAAATCCTCCTTTTTTGCACCTTGAGGACCTCTGCTGCTCTGTTCAAATCTAAGACCCCATCAGGAGATTGGCTCAGCAACTGAATGAACTTCTTTGTAAGAAGGCCAAGGGATGTATCATACCGAGTCTTTTCTGAAGGAGATTTTGGAGCTTGGAAGGAAAAGGAAAAATAAAGTTAAATCAGTTTTTTTCTCATTTTGGTTCCGAAAGCAGCAACCAAAAATGAAAGGATATATATTAGAGTTACTTCTTTCATTTTTACTAAAGAAATCTCTCATACCTCTGCATTAAGACACATCTTACCACTACATATTTGTATTTCAAGATGTACTTTTCCAAAAGTCACAGGTACATGAGCAAATACATATATTTTTTAAAATGCAAATATTTCCAGTAGTCTGACAGATACATATAGCAATATTCTGCTTAGGCTTTTACTATGTGAATTCATAATAGTATTTTTAGTATCTAATTATCCTGGCAGCAAACCCAAAAAATCCCCTGTGACTCTCCTTCATCAGGCTGATAGCCAGCTTTCATCAGGGTTGATTTTCCCCTCATGTGAGATAAGTGTTTCATGTGCAGTTAAGCAGGACTTAGGTGTACTTCAGTGGGTGAACACAATGACAGATTCCATCAGTGTCAGACTCCACAGCTTGAGAAAACTCAAGTGAATTAGAGGAGATTGATGTAAAATACAATTTCTAATCATCATTGCCCCATAACCAAACTGCTCAAACTGGGAGAGAGTATCCATATCTTCTAAATTAGAAGTCAGCAAATGGCTTGGACCAATTCATGGTTTCCATGCACAAATGCAGCATCTATATACTTAACAGATGGGCTTTTAAGACTTTAAATACTTGGATCAGAACAATTTCTAATTCTAAATGTTCGAGGCCTTTCTGTCAAGGGAAATGAGCCAGCCATTATTACAAGTCTGCTGGGCTGGTACATCTCAAACCCTTCATTTGCTTCCAGTATTATGCAGGATGGAACTTAGGCTGATCTGGTGGTCTTTTCCATGCTTTCAAGGGTCAGGTCACACAATAAACTGCAGAAGTCAGTCAAAACTGAAAATCCTACCTGAGAGTGAACCTTTAGACTAGCTTGAAATATTTTGAAGAATACGATGGCTTTTCAATGAAAACCAAGACGTTGCATCTTTGCAAAGAGAACCAGCTAGCTGTATTTCTTTGGGTAGTTTCAGGGCTTGTCTGCTCTGGGAAATGGAAGAATATTCATAGAAATGCTTGGGTTGAAAGGGAACTTAGAGATCATCTAGTTCCACCCTCCCTGCCATAGGTAGGGACACCTCCCACTAGACCAGATTGCTCAGAGCCCCATCCAACCTGGCCTTGAAACACTTCCAGGGATGAGGCATCCACAGTTTCTCTGGGCAACCTGTTCCAGTGCCTTATCACCCACCGAGGAAAGGATTTCTTCCCAACATCTCATCTAAATCTCATTCACAATACTTACATGACCTTGTGGATTTAGAGCAGGGTGGTTGGTTTGTCTGGATTTTGTTTGGGGTTTGGAAAAGAGTAAGAGGATCAGAGCAATGCAGGCAAGAAGTGACTGGACTCCCACCTAAAACAGCTTGTGCTCATCACGTACCAAGTTTTTTGTGCAGGCTTATCAACGCTGCAGCAGCATCCTATGCACCAAACAGTACTGAATTTCTACAAGAATCCACTTCAATTTAATCTAGGCTTCATTTAGTTTAATGAAGTTTAGTTTAATTAAATCAACTGTGGTTGCTTAACTCCTATGCTTTAAGTTTGTATATTCAACTAACTTCACTTTTCCTATCTGCCTCAGTAGAAACCAACAGACTGGTGAAGAGGGACCCCTCAGCATCTCTTGCTCTGACATCACTAGCACTGCTGCCCCACAGACCTCTCCTTGCCCCACCTGGCTCCCTCTGCCAGCCTAACTCTCCTGCTGAAATCCCTCAAACAAGATTGCAAGGCTACAGCTGCCAGCTCCTGTTGCAAGAAGCCCACTGCCCAAGGCAATTCAGATGTGCAAAAATGAGTACTTAGAGCAACTAGGCAGTGGCAGTAATTATCCAGAGTCACACTACAGGGACAGAAGGCAGCTCAGATCCCACAAAGAGCATTTATCGTGCAGTGCTGCTGAGGCACAACTACCACTTTTTGCAAATTCCTGCCCAGGGAAAAAAGCCCTGGCAGCCAGCTGCAGTAACTCCAGCAGCAAAGGAGGGGGCTGGCCTGATGAGCCTTGTCTAATAACTCTGCATTTGATCCCATCACACCACCTTCACTCCTCAGCATCCACCTCTCTAAGGATCCCAGCACCATGTCCCTGGCTGAAGGGGAGGCCCTGGGCAGAGAAGATGCAGGCTGCCCAGCAGCCAGAGGGACACAGCTGGCAGCCAGGAGCCTCTGCAGCCTCTCAGCAGCTCTGCAGCAACCCCTGCATGCTGCAACCCTGCTGTCCATTGCCCAGCTGGGGGGTTGAGTTTGTTGCATACACATCTGGGTGAGGACAGCAATAAACACACTCTAAGCTAGGAAATGGAGACTGATGATAGCATGTTACAAGTTCCCTTACTTTTTGGACTATCTGGACTTCTTGTTGCAGCTCTTCCTTTCCCCTTTGGAGTCTTTAGTCCTTCTGCAAGGTACTGGTGGCCACTTTCTCCAAGCTCCAGCCTTCGTTTTGCCTGTTAAAAAAAGATATTTTTTTTTAATTGATGGATTGTTAAGAAGTATATTTCACTTGATCAAACACAGTATTGGGACTACAGGAAAGGCAGAGAGCGGTGCACTTTTCACAGCTAGGTATCAGTACAGGTTCATAGTCCATATGCATCACAATGGAATCCAAATATTTACTGGAATCCTAAAGCTAATATGTCACTCAAAGGCTAGGCTGATGAGGTTTTTATTTGAAAATTCAGCAATTTTTTTAGATTTGAAAAGCTGCGTGACAACTGCATGGTGTATTTCAGTCTAGTCTGGACCTTCTTAAATAGGTATTAAAGATTTCGGTCCTCACTTGAGCTGAGAACATTTCATTTAAGAAAAACAAAGACAGTCATGCTCTCAAGCACCTACATGTATGAGCCCACAAAGCTACATTTCTTTTGAAAAACTCCTTATATACATCTGAGTTTGTGCAAAAGTAGTGTTAGTGCAACTTATGTTTTTCACTTCACTATTTGAAAGGGTGGCTTTGAGAGGACCAATAATTTCCACTACAATGAAATTTCCATCAGTGAAATACAAGACATGACATCAACAGCAGCATTGGACAAGTCTTCTCCTCTGCCTCTCAAAAACTTACTCTCATTGAAGGCACAACCACAACATTTATTTCACATTAACTAGCATATGTGCTGCCTACATAAAAGCAAGGTGGAGTAAAAGTAGCATTAGAAAGATGATGCTTGAAAATGAAGTAAATATTGCATTCAGCTCAAAGGAAAGCAGTGTACATCTTGAGTAACAAAAATAGTGAATGAAACTGTTAAACTATGCAACATACAGACAAACTGCAATGAAAACCACCACCGATATGAATTCTGTTCCTGGACAGAAACACAATATACTATCTTTGGAAACAATTCTATACCCTTCCCTGCCACTCAGGTTACTGAAATTAAATCTGGGGATACTTGTTATCCTAACAATAGAAAGACATTACCTGGAAGACACAGGAAAAAGGAGAAAAAGAAGTTTTATGTCTAATCAAGTTTAGACAAATAACTGTTTCTGAAGAATGTTGTTTATTCAGTTAGGTGGAGTAATTCAGAGTACTTTATTTGCTTGTTTTTTAAGATTCACCCCACAGGGCTGGATAATGTTTTGCTCCTCAGTGAACCAAGACAAAACAATACATTCTGCTATGGAGTTGTAGACAGATACTCCTGTATTGTGGATTTGTGTTATGCACTTTACTTTGGGTCTGTGACCAACAGAAGGCTCTAAATAAATTATATGCATTTATTTGTGGATATATAACTAACATCTTTCTATGGGGCTCTGCTTGCAAACCTCAAACTTATTAAAAGGCAAGTTAAAGCACATGAAACTCGTACAAGCCCACGGTGTAACAGCACGTGCAGAGCATCAAGCCACTCTTCTCTACATTTTCTGTGAAGAGGCACAAAATTCAGTGGTGACAGAGCAAAACTGGACTGCATCCTACTAACCAACACAAGGCACCACACTCGCAGCAGACCACTGGTGGCAGCTTTTAATGGCATGAAACACCTCTGCTCCATTCAGCTCTGTAATCCAAGGACACAGATTTCTAAAAGGTCAACTGTTAACAAAAGCATCCAGCTAATATGTTTAGCCATCATAATTGGATTAAATTAAGATTACAGCTATTCCACAGGGAGAAATACATTTCACACTTTTTTATTTAAGTGTTTTTCCACCCTGAGAACTGTAAGAGCAAAGGAAGGAGGGGTGAAAAGGGAACAATTCAGGGCGTGGGAGACTAGGTCAAAGGGATACAATTAAAGATAAAAGAGAATCTCAAAACCAGGTATGAGAAGGAGGGGCGCTGCTTAAGATGCAAAATCCAGAGATTTGCAGCTCTCTCCATCAGAAGAGAAACTTAGGTTTGGATTATACATCAAAACTTTTTGTCTCAACTTGTTTACAAGACATAAACAGTATTTTGCCTCTGCTTTTGTGGTTAAAGACTTATATAGAAGTTTCTCCCATGAACTTCTTATAATCAGAGAGAACACAGGCAGCATCCGTTGGCTGCACAGAGCAGCATAAGCCTGCCTGCATGCGCTGGGGCTGTCACAAACAACACACTCTTGTCAGGCTCAGCAGCATGCTGCACCTACAAACAGCATAGGGCTAGTGAAAAAATTACCACAAGACAGAGAAAGCTCTGCAAGATAGTTGGTTTTTAGGGTACAAAGCATACAGGAAACCTGAGAGATATATAGAGCAAAATATTTTTGTGCAGTTTAAAAGATCCTGATTACTGACAGGCAATTTTAGGAAGCCCTGAGGAATGTTTAATTTCAGGCCAGATGTTACACGTCACTCAGCAAGTGCTCACTTCCCCTTCCTGTTTTACAAACTTCATAACTGATAAGATGCAGAACTGAAGTGGTGTATTCTCTCAATTTCTTTTTTCATGAATTACAGACTAAAGATTTTCTAGTGCTGTTTTGTTTGCACTAGAGATCCTGAGTGACTCACAGTTTCTCTCTCCCATCTCCAAAATTATTCATAGTGCCTTCCGATATCTGGCTTCTCTTCAGAAATCTCAAGATCTGTGATCAGCAGAATCAGTGAGCCTTTAAAAAAAATCTTGATTTGTGTCACTTATTTTTGCTACAGCACTATATTCATTATTTGCACCATTTGTACAAATTAGTATTATTTGTCCTTATTGCATTACTTGATCAATCATAGCATGCACAACCTTCTGAGAAGGTATGAGGGACCTATTAAGAAATAACAAGTCAAAGGACACCAGCACAAAGCATTCCAATGACAGGGACAGATAGGAAGCAAAGGGACTAAAAATTTCTCAGTGACATGAAATCTGAGTGCAATAAATGGGAAGTCAGATTCTTTAGGACGACGTTGAACGGAGCACAAAATACATGGGGCAATGAGACAGGTAAAGCCACAAGCTGATGCATGTCAGCAAGAGACACAAACGTAACAGGAAAGCATCCCATGAAGCTAAACCAGACACCTACCTAACCCCTTGGTCAAGACGTAAAAATTGTGGCATCAACTGTTTTAACTCAAGTTTCTCTTCCAATACAATGAGCAACCCCTGATATTGATACAACTATAGACCCACTGTTCAGTGCAGATTATAAA
Source organism: Orthonyx spaldingii (assembly GCA_013397795.1). Classification (NCBI taxonomy): domain Eukaryota; kingdom Metazoa; phylum Chordata; class Aves; order Passeriformes; family Orthonychidae; genus Orthonyx; species Orthonyx spaldingii. The sequence continues at coordinate 130,641 of VZTJ01004174.1, read as the reverse complement.
AACTGGTGGCACCTCGAGTCCTATGTAGGTTGGTCCTTTTAGCTTCAATCCCTTTTAAAAAAAGAAAAGAAACCCAGATAGCTACCACAATCAACATCAGAGTCAAACCCACAAGAATGTCTTTCATAAGAACACTTGTCTCTAGAGGAAAATAGTTTAAAAACTCCTAGGATAAGCTAAGTATTTTCAAGTAGGCAGGACCTGATGCAATTCACTTTACAATACTCAGTCTCATGGATTAACTTTAAGAGGAGATTGGAGGCAGGTTATGTTTACAGCAGAGAAGAAAAGGAGCAAATGCAGTATTAATTAATTGAAAAAAGGGATGGAAAAGGTGCAAATGGGAAATTATAGCCCATTCCCTTTAATGGGCTGGTTTGACTTCATGGCTACCCGGGTCTATCAGGCTGCTGGCACCACCTCTTCTGCATCCTCCCTCCATCCCTGCTCTCGTTATGTCCTCATCAGCCCCCACAGAAAGCTGGTTCAAGAGGTCCCTACCAGCAGTAACTTAGTCATGGTCCAGAAGAGATTTTTCTGCCGGGTTATCCCTTGTGCGTGGATGAGCCTGCACTGAGATCTGCTGAGGAGAAGCGGTGTGACACCCACCCATGGCCCCTGGGGCATGAGATTGACATTTGAGCAGCTTCACCGCCACATCACACAGCACTCAACTTCAGTTCTTGGGGAAAGAAACTGGCAGCAATTAGAAATAAAGAAAAAAATTAAGAGGGTTACCTTGTAACAGACAAGGAGGTGCTAAGCATCAGATAAGAGCCAGCACAGCGTTTTGTCAAGATAGCAGAGCACAGTGCCCAGGTGTGGCAGACAACATCAGTTTTTGGGGACTGCATCATATCCAACCAAAGCCGTATTTTCTATGAGAATTATATTTCTAAGTTTGAGGGAAGAAGCAGTAAAACACTCTCTAATTCTTTCCAGTGATAAAATCATGGAGAATAACTTTGCCAAGCTATGCACACTAAAATTTGTCCTCCTAGATGTGTCTCTCAGCTTTATTACTGGATGCAAGTTAGTTGCACTGTTTGCAAGAGACAGACCTAAGACAAAGTACATTACCTGTGCTACCTTCTGAAAACCTTTTGTCTGAAATAATCCTGTACCAATTAGGCTTTAGCAAGCACATAAAACCTGCTGGAAGAATGATCTGAGTTGAGCATATTCTATTACCCCAAAACCCTAATTTTAAAATTATTTGGAAAAGTGCAGTCAGTGCATTTTCATTACAAGCGTGAAGTGCCAAATTCCACTTCAAACTCCTGTCACAGCTCTTGGGCCTCCCAGGCTCTGCACATCCCATCTCCTTGGAGGTCCTATCCAGACCCGAGACCCATCTACATCCCCCACTCCCCTAGCAGGCATTCAAGGTGCATGAGAGGATCAGCAGTCTAATTTAAATACAAAACGACAAAAGCTGACCTCAGAATGAGAACGAAAGTAACCAGGGACAAAGCCTGCTGAGATGGGGACAGAAGATAAAAACTCATTCCAAAAAACAATGGGATGAGGAGCTGAAAAGAAACTCCAGTTTATGGTTGACTGGGCAGGACAAACAGGAAGATTTGAAATGACCAAGCATGGCAAGGAATAAATTGTTTATATTAAGCGATAGCTGATGGTGAATTAAGCAGCAAGTCAGAGAAATGTGTCTTAGGGCTCAGCTATGGGTGCCTCAGAGCCAGGAGTAACATGGGCAAGTTAAGCAAAGGATGATGACTAAGCTTGGTGCAGTCTCTAGAAGATATTACAATTGCTAGGGGCAGATAAAATGGCAGCTTTTCTGTATGTCACCACAATACTGATATTACTGGGGAGGGGATGCAAGCCATTCCAGGGAGCACAGATAAATTTTGACTGCAGCAAAGAAGCCATAGCATAGGTTCTTTACCAATCCCCACAGGCTTTCTTCCACATTTTCTAAATTCAGTAGTCACTGAAAAAATATAATTTAAAAGCTGAGGTTCTGGAGGCATAAACTCTAGAAAGCTGTTCCAGAGGTCAGGAGCTGCAGAGAAGAAAGCAAATATATTACATGAAAGGGTAAATTAAACCAGAACTTGATGAGGAAGGAATACAAGAGGGGAAGCTAAGGAAAAAAGACACCTTGGAGTGAATGCAGAGAAATATTCATACTCTAAGGAAATGTCTGCACTGAATGAAGGGATGCAGGCTGAGCATTTAGAACACACTCAAATGAACAAACCCTGGTATGTGGAGAGCCGTGAGTGTCTGCCCGAGGGCTGCACCCAGCTGAGGGCACGGCAAACATTCGGGAAGATTGGAAACTAGGAAAATAGGGAGAGGTGCAGAGAGGAAAGCAGAGAAGCTCTCAGCAAGGAAGGGGCTCAGCTCTGCTGGTCAGCTCACAAGCAAGGAAACACCCAAGGTCAGCAAAAAGAGGCAAGACGAGTATCAGAACTCCTGCCTTCAAACACCTACTGACAACTCATTCACACCCACCTCCTCATTTCTCAACAGAAATACATTTGCAGTTCAAACTCCTGGAAGGGAGAAGGATTTCCATCTTCCATGAAGAAATATTTATCCCAGTGGCCTGCATGCAGATACCAATAATTTATACCATACTACCCTTGGTTTCAGTAGTTAACTCTGACAGTATAAAACATTTAAGAGAAGGTTTAAGGAAAGAATATGAAGATAAAGAAATAGCTGGGAATTAAACTATTTGCATGTAAAAGACAACAAAGTCTGTCCTTAAAAGGAAAGTTCTGTAAGTCCTCTCAACTCTTCCCACAAATATTACTTCTCTATCAAAAGTAGGCATTCCCATACAGAGGAACAAGAGGAACAAGACCAGGAATGGCACTTTTAGTGAAAACATTACCTCAGAATTCAGTTTTACTCATAGCCGTTCATAAGACTGAGGCAAAAGAATACAAAAAGGTATATAAAAATAGTGTCCTGAAAATTGAATACATTGTAAAATCAACACAAGGCAGAAAAGGAATCTGAAATAATAGCTACTTATTCATCAGGATTATTAGTTGAGTGACAAGCAGCTTATATTTAAAGTAAAATTTAAAGAATAATTTTAAAGCAAATGAAAACACAGTTTACAGAAATCATCCTGATCAATCTAATCCAACATAAAAGCCCCAAATTTTCTTCTCACAAAACAGCAACTGTATTTTAAAAAGAACCAAAAAGTACTTTCCATTATAGCAATTTCTGTTTCCTAAGTTAATACCTTGTTTTTCAGCTTATTATAGATTTGGCTGAGGGAAATTAATCTCTAGTTCTTATATTGAAATTATTACTTCAACTACAGTCAAATTGTTTGTTTTAAATGTAGATTAATATTAAAAGAAAATCCCTTTTATATGTCTTAATTTGGTTTATAATTCAATAAGAGGCACCTCACAATTATCAAATCAAATGACATTCTGACCATAGGCAGCCCCTCCCTATTAGGCATTTGAAACTGGGGGCTGAAGGCTGATATGTTACTCTGATGAAGTTGCTTTCAAGGCCTAATTAAACCATCCTATTTCTATCGATTTTCCATTTTCATGATTCCCTTTGAAGTATCCAAGAGTCAAGGAAGCCATCAACTGTATGCACTTAAAGATGAAACCATATGACTTATTTAGCTCCAAAAAGTTAAAAATGTGGGTGGCCAAGTTTCAGCGGCAAATTTTTGTTTGAAAATGGGACCCAAGCCAGAGGAACTGAATGATGGCTTTCCCTTCTCAGGATGAATGTGCAGGAAGAAGCAAGGCAAGTGCCATGAGTGCCTCCCAGTTGTTGCTGCAGAACATCCCACAAAGCCATTTTTAACACCCACAGAAAGGAATACATCAGTTTTCAGGCACGCTCAGCAATTTGAGCACAGGTAGCTCGTTCCTGTGTTAGTGACACTGCACATCGATGCCACCCCAATGAGGCACTTCACACCCTCATCTCAAGTCTGGCTAAACAGAAGAACATTTTCAACCCCATTTCAATGAAACACAATGTCCTCAACCAAATCAAGAAGGTACTGAAATGTAGCAAAGAAAAATGGTGGTTTCTCCCTACACCTACACAGCAGGTCATCTGAAGCAGGATTATAATCTTAATGTACTAATTACCTTTGATTTTCATCCTGAGATCTCATGTGACCTGACCCAGCTTCTAGTCAGATTATCTCATAGTCACCAATGCTAACATAATTCTGACACCAAGGTAAGTGGACAACCCTGTTTGACATCACTCCATTTTCTGCTCATAGGTCTACTGGAATGCCATGGGATCAGCCCACACTTCACCAGACTTGCACTCAGTAGAGCAGCCACTGGCAAAACGTGCATCTTATCTTGTTTTCCTACTCTGCTGCAGTACTTCATATTTTCTTTGCACTAAAAGAGGAAGGACATTACAACGGTTGTGCAAGACATAAACCAAAGCATCAGCCACGTTTCTGGCCTCAAACCAAGAGAATTACACCTATGCTGCATAGGAAATGAATCATCTGAGATCTTTCTTATTGCAATTTTTTCCACCAAATACGAAACAATTGCTTCTTACTGGAAGCAATGGCTTTGCACTGTACTGAGGTTGACAGCTCCAGTTACTACTTCATGTTGAAATACGAAAAGTTGTTTTCAGGAAACTGCACCCAGTTTTCATCTCAACTGCTAAACTGGCCAAGGTGAGGAGTGCATGTGTCTCTGGGCAGTCCTGAAACACCTCCATGCAACCCTCCCATCCCAACAGCTGCCAGAGGCTGAGCTGCACTTGCCTGGTTAAGGTAGAAGCTCTGCAGACAAAAATTCCAGAAAATGTAATGACAAACAGCCAACACTTGCAGGCAGAAGCGCAGACAGACTAACCACCATCTGGGGTGTGGAATCCTGACCACAGATTTTTGGAGGCGTGTCTGAATGCAGCAGGACAGTTTCCCGCCCATTCCCTGGGAAGCATAGCCTGGGCCATCCTTGGTAGTAAGGCCAGACCTGCCATTAACAGGCTCTAATGCCAGCATCATCTTACAAACTGGTGTCAAAGCTACCAGCCCATTGCCTACCCCCATTCCCAAAGACCTCAGCAAGGCTGCTGCTTCCAGAGCAGAGCTCAGGGAGTTTCAGTTGTGGTTCGCATCAGTTGCACATCCTTCAAAGAAAACAAGATTGTCACAGAACAGGCCTGATGCTGAACTTGCAAACTGATGGCAAGCACAGGGGGGTGGGGAACACGATGGGACATGAACAGAGAGGGGACAGGATGTAACAGCAAACCAGCCATGTAAGAGACTTATTGGTATAATTTCTTTGTATTGCATTTATATGTAACAGTTACACGAACACAGGTCCACTTTTTATGTTACCCATTGAAATCAAAGTAAGCCAAATAAGGAAGTATCTGATAGTTAAATTCACATGGTGGATGATAGGGCACGACATGTCCATGTGCCTGCAGAGCTGCTTGCAGTGTTTCAGCCCTTCAGGAGACTTTCAGCCTCCTGACTAACAAGGCTGAAGTTAAACTGGACCAAGGGAAAGAAATCTTTCATATTATTGTATGGTTGATCCCAAAGAAAAACCACTGCAAAGCAGTCAGTCTCAAAATACATCCTAGAGATAATTTTGTCTTTTGTATTTAAAGACTATTTTTTATTTCAAAAGTCATTAACTTCAAAATAAGACTGTGGTTGGATTTGTTCCACTGAATGGCTTCCACTCTATGTGTGGAAATCAGCACAGCTACTTAGAAAAAAAAAAAACTTTCAAACACTGTCAGTTGTCTGCCAAATTGTCTATTAAGCAAACAAGCCCTGAGAATGGTGGAGGAAGGACACTGAGACCTGGAGTACATAATAGGATGAACTTCCTTGTAGGAAATTCCAGTAAATGCCACGAAGTATTAGATAAACAGGTTAAAAATTAGTAGCAGCATTCTGGGCATATATATTGAAATAGGAATCAGGAAGAGTGTTATTCCTCACTTACAAAATATACAGAATATAGTGATAAACCTCTCTAGGAAGATGTAATTAATAAGACTGGATACATACAAAGTGAAAAGTGAGGAGTAGGAGGAGCATTTACAAAGCCACACCAGTGCTATCTCAGTGTTGCTGCTCTGTAATGGTGCAAGATTGGGCTTGCAACACAAAGTTCACTCACTAAATTGCCAGCCTAAGCCACAGCATCTTGAGCTTTGTTTTCCTTGGATACAGGATACCTACAAGAAAAAACGATGTCTGTGGAATTTCACAAATGAAGTTTCTGGAGTGTAAGTCTTCATGTCTGCACAGGTCTGCAGTTCGAGATTTCCCACCCTGGCACCCCAAACCTTCCTGTACTCGATACAAAGTTATACCAAGTTATACCAGAGCAGTGCCAAGGGACTGCATCACTTGACTCACTGAGAGGTGGTTCATAGGGAACCAACAAACTTGTACATTCTTTCAAAAATGACAAAAGGGATCCATATGTAAACACTTCAGAAACTACAGCAGAGAGCTACAAACTAAAAGGTAGCAAGTTTTAAATACTCAGGTGTAGATGAGCATTGGTGCTGGGTATTCACATCCCCAAAGCTGGTGAATCCTTCCTTTAAAAAGTCAACACCAATCTTTACTCCACATTTTTAATTCACTGCCTGAGGTACAATGGCTCTTACATCTATCTACTTTTTCAATTGATGTAATTAGTAATGAGAAATCAGATCTGAAGTAGTAAAGCCTTTTATTTTGAAGTACTTTCTTAATCCAGTTCCACCCAAGTATAAAAGCATACAGCAGGATTCCCCAAAAGTAATAAATGGACTTTGAATCCATTTAGGGTGATAAACATATTATCTAGTTTCCAAAGGTCATTGTGCAAGTTGACAAAAAACATTCCTAAGACCCAGGTGAGATGCAATGATTTACATTTACAGAATCAGACAATGAGAAATAACATGGGCTCCTAAACATTTATTGTAATACAGGATAGTTCTGTACATTATGTAAATTGTGAGAGTATTAGCTCACTTTAAGGAAGTCTCCACATTGTTCAAACAGATTAACCCTGATAAGTTGTTTCTGCACCTACAACTAACTATAATGCTGATTTTGCACAAGAGATTGATTTATCATTTGCAAGCTAATTAAGTATAGTTTTGAAAATTAGATTACCAGCATTGCATAAAAATACCCCTTAAATAACCTTGATGAAGTTAACACAATAGCCTCCTCCACATACCAAACCTCAGAGTAACAAAAATAAATAACAATTGCCTAAGAAACAGGAAAACACGGTTTACATATCCAAAAGCAGCTATTCCTAGAAGCAGTCAGAAAGGAGGCTCCAGATGAGCACACAGTCACAGAAATAGATAAAAGATTATAAGAAGAGAGCAAGGGAGAGAATCACAGATAGCAGGGACCTAAAGACCCCAGTTGTGGCTGACAGCCTCCTCCATCCTAGATCTGGAGCTGGTACTGCCATTAGAAGGCTTCTCTTCCCACTGCATTTCTTTGACTGAACTTGGTTTTCACCTAGCTTGGGTTGCTAAACTCTACGAACTGATGACTTCCTTCTCCCCACATCAAGGTAGGCAGCTGGTGGAGTTGTTTTATTGCCCAGGTCAGTTTGGCAACAGCTTACATGGCTGAATTAGCACAGAGATAGACAAGTTCCTGATGTTTTAAATGCTGTGTAATGTCACAAAGAACAACTACACTGAGCTTTCACTATGATGCACATTCTACCTTGGCACTATTTTATCAATCCATTAGCCACAGCACAGAGCAGAACAACCCGAGAGTGCTGGCAAAATGACGACCAATTGATTTCAAATAGGAAGTTTTACTTATTCTCATTGACAGAGAGGGCATTAAAAAAAAGACAAGATGGCAACAGGTCTTAAGTGAAGTGAATGAGTATTAGTAGACTAAATAATTTCCTTTTTCACATTTAAGAAAATTCTGTCATACACAGGACAATCTAAAACAAGTGATGTGACAGCATAATTTACAAGACAACCAAAACAGATGGTTTTCCAGGGAGTCACAAGTAATAAATTTCTAGGGGAAAAGACATTAAAGTTGCTGTTCCGTCTCAGATTATATAGGATATTTTCAAACAGTTATCCCTTTTGGCTTTGCTGAAGCAGTAAATCTCTGGTCATACAGTCAAGCAAGGGCTTGAACCTATATGAAACTGATCCAGATCAGACACAATCTGTCCCTTCTACTTTGTCTTCTTTACTATGTATTCCTTAAACTAAATACATTGACATGACTTCTCCCGAAAACTTAGTAGCACCTTGAAGTATCAAATTTTAAAATGAAGTGAATTTGCATTTTTCTCTCTAATCTACACTTTGATGAAAGAAAATAATCTGACTTTCTAATATGACCTCCTACATATCACAGACCCTAGTTGCCATGCTATTGCAGCCAAGGATAGGAATGCAATTTTAGACTCTTTGTTATGAAAATGAAATGAACATGCACCTGTCAGGAAGGACCATAACAGTTGCTCCTATCAAAAAACAAGTAGAAGGACTTGCTAATCTCAAGGCTGTTCAGAGTGGAAATTACAGAGCATAACTCCACAGAGAAATTAGAGCAAAACAGTCGTTGTGGCAAAACTTGAAGGCATAAACTCACTATTTTCCCCTCACTTAAAAAAATTCACTTTGAGTTTGCATTGTTTAAGCTTTCAATACTAAATTCTCGATGTGCTCAAGTTCAACAACTTAAGAAGTCCTTTAACAACGGAATCATCTTGGGGAGTGGCTGAGGTGGGAAAGCACCTCCAGAGATCATCTAGTCCACCTGCCGCCACTCAAAGAGAAGGCAACTGGAACAGGATACTCAGAGCTGTATTCAGTTGGGTTGTTCATATGGCCAGTGAATGCAACTCCACAACCTAAGGGAGCTGTTCCAGCATATGATCACTTTTGCTATTTAATCTTCTGTTTAAATGGAATTTCTTCATTTCAGTTAGTGCCCATTGCCTTTCATCCTGTCACTGGCCACCACTGAGAATAGCCTGGCTCCATTTTCTTCACTCCCTACCATCATGCATTTAAACACCTCCAAGCTCCAGGCTCAACAGTCCCAGCCCTCTCAGCCTCTTCTTCTATATGAGATGCTCTGAGGCCTTCACCACCTTCACAGCCCTTCACTGGACCTGCTCCAATATGTCCATGTCCTCTCATAAGGGGGAGCCCAGAACTGTGGGCATGTCAGATGTGTCTCACCAGTGCTGAGTGGAGGGAAACAATCATCTCACTCTGCAGAGCTGCTTTACAGCAGGTTTGTTCCAGCCCATTCTGGTACCTGGAACTGTTCCTCTGCAGAAGCAGGACTTTGCATTTCCTTTTTCTGAACTTCATGAGGTTTCTGTCAGCCCCTTCCCTCAAGCCTGTCAAGGTCCCTCTGGACACTAGTGCAACCATCAGCTATATCAACTACTGCCCAAAATTCTGTATATCATATCAGTCAAGTCATTCCTTAATATTAACTTCATAAGCAAAATATCGTTTAAGTTGCACTGAAGGGCATTTTCTTCAGATCTCAAATAACTCATGCTGCCCTGTTTAACAGTATCTTCTATTTTCAAGATTTTTCCCTTACAAATACTAGCACTGAATCACATATGTTATTTTAGGTATCAGTTGCACCAAAACTGTTGACTGAGGCAAAAGTATCCCCGCTCTTGTTCCTTTTCTTGGACATGCCAGGATGCAATCCTCAGTGCCATTGCCTCTCAGCGCTGTGCTGGAAGCTGGTGTGCAGTTGCTTGTCCACTACATACTTCTCCAAAGTGCTCCTTTCCAGGATACAGGCCCCCTTTCATAAGGCATGGCTTGTGTTCCCTGTTCTCTGGCATACAACTTTGCCTTTTGCCGTATTAAAGACAGAGTGTGTCTGAATGTGCCTACAGAGCAAGTTGTGAGGGCTCCATCATCATTTACTATTCTGCTGGCAATTACTATCTGTCCGTGTCTTCTCTTTGGGAGAAGCATGGAATGCCCGGCTTTCTGGGGGTTCCTGCCTGCACCATGCCTGGACTCAGCTAAGCCACTTTACACTGGCAGCTCGCAGCTACAGGGTCCGGGACAAAGCTGCAGTCCACGGCAGGTGGCTGGTAACAGTCCCTTCTCGGTTTCTCGGGTCTGGGCAGGACTGGAACTCTCCAGAACACATGACAACTGGCTAACTTCTCTAATATAGCAGCAATGAAAGGAGCAGGAAGGATCTTTTAGCTGGCAAATTCCACGTGGGAGCTTTATTTTCAAAACCTCACGTGTGAAGGGAACACAGGCAAAAGGACGAGCTCGGGACAGAACTCAGGGGTTTTATGTGGGGGCGGGGAATAGGCAGGACTGGGGCTAAGGGGCCAATGGGGAAAGGGGAAAGGGATTCCTTCTGGGTGGAGGCAGGGGCCAAACAGAATGGAGAACTCAAAGTATATTAACATAACAGAATGAAGCATCCTGGGGAGGAAGCTATTCCTTCCCATAACTTGGGGGTATCTCAGGGGTTCTCCCAATCCGTGGGGTCCCCTGGGCCCCTTGCTATGTGGGCCAGACAGTCCCCACAACTATCAGTAACAGTTTTTTTGTTTACTTCTGTGACAATGATGAAAGCAGTCCATAGTATTGGGATTAGTGCAAATACTCACTGGAATCAATCAAAAGAACTCTTTTCCTGCCACTCAGCCAATTTTTAAACCAATTTCATATTGACACTTACTTCTGTTAATCAAAATGCTTTACAAAACTAAACATATTTTCTATCAGCCTCATTCACACATCAGACAGCTGTACCTTTGTTAACTTCTAGCTTTCAGTGGGAGAAGAAGGGTGAAGGTGGGAAGAGCTAGTTGTGGGATATTGCTGGCAAATGCTTTTGAAAACACCACAGGCATTCTTTGCAGTGCTGTATACAGAAGAACTCCATCCTCATAATTGCAGACTATTTAAACCCTAGGTTTATTTCAAGACTGTTGGCCATCCCATGTATTCCGGAAGTTTTATGGGTGCTGGCACAAGGCTGGAAGAACAGAATATTAGCAGAGGGGTAAAAGAGACAACATCTGGACTGAAAGCAGAAATCTGTGTGTCTATCCATGAGCTCTAATTTCTATTCATTGTAGCCTAAAGTTCAGATAAAGTCAATTTGGCTTCTTGTACTGCTGCCTTCCCCCTCTTTCCCTTTCTGCTACCTGTCCTGTTGTATAACCACACAGCTATTAGAACTATCCCGTAGGCAAGGGACAGCTAAATGGGATTTTCCAGAAGCCTGGGGAAGTCTTCCAGTGGAATCTAGCACTAAAATATCACCTATTAAAGGCTGCACTAAAAATTCCTTTCTTTAAATAACTTTGAAGAGAGAAGAAATCTATCTACTCAATTCAGGCCCATGGATTTCTCACCAAACGTACCTTAAACTGTTCAGAAGATAAATGACCACATGGTTTAATTGAGCCTTCTTCACAGAAGCTGTAACTTTCTCTCTTATGATCAGTACACCTTGATCCTTTTCATTTTCAAATGCAGTCCCACTTATGAGTCATCTTTCCCTCCTCTCACACACACTTTTCAGTCTCTCCTTTTCATCCTTTTCCTCTTGTTTTAGTAAAAGCTGTAGGTAGGGCGAACTAAAATATCAAGTTTCACAACTGGACATGAGACATCCTTAAATTTAGATCAAATAAGCCCTTCCAAAGTACACCAGAGCTTTCCATCCAGACAGATTTATAAAAGCTACATATAATTATGGAAAGGAATAGGAACAAAAATAGCCGGTGGACGATGTCCTCTCTGAACAGTATATGGGTGAGAAGGAGGACAGCCTTATTCTCTTAGAAGCAGGAGAAAAGGTAAGGTAACTTGAGGCAGCTGTGGGAAGCCCCCAGCAGCCCACAGGCTTGCTACATTGCTAAAAATCCTTAAGCATAATAGATTCCCATAGAAACCCTCATTTTCTACACTAATTGTTTTCCCAACCCTAAAACCACACTATAATCAAACTGTAAAGCTAAGATTACCCCAGAAAACTTGACTACATCTCACTATCTGAGCCTGCAAGTTCTTATCCAAGCTCAAGCAAAGACAGTCTTGGGAGAAACCTGCTTTGCCAGTTATCAGTTTGCTTTGGAAGTCCAAAATTCAAGAAAACACAGAAACCTGTTGTCTTGCCTTGACATCCATAACTCCTACCCTTTCAACAGGCGCCTGCTGATGATAGCAGCAAGAGTCGTCTTACTCCCGATTTTCCTCCCACGCTTTGCACTGGCAAGGAGCCCTCATGCACTCTGTCCTGACTTGGAACGAGTTCTGCAGCCTGGGCCTACACTTTCCACCGCAAACTGGAAACTTTGTGTCCACTTCAGGTAAATACATTTTATTGAATTAAATACACGAAAGTAAATACGGCAGAGTTACAGTGCTCCTTGTGTAAAACATTGACTTCCAAGATAAACAGGAATGCTACACAGCTTTCACATATTGCTATGCACAATGGTGCTAAAGAAAGTATCGGAAGAAAGATGGAAATTTTGGCAGCTGCTGAGGGGAGAGCTGAGGCTACTGGCAGTGGGCAGCATGTGTAAGGATTGTGAGATAAACACATCAGACTTTCTTCGCAAGTAATCAATAAAATAGTTATGTTTGAAATCAGACAACAGATTAAAGTGAAACTCTTATTTCACAGCCTTATAACACAGGCTGTCTCCAGTGTTAGTTCCACACTAGTTGAGTTTGTAGTGGAGGTTTCCTTACAATAACAATGATACACTTTCTTTTAAGCCAAAGCTGAAATTCAGCAGTATATTCTGGTCACAAAGGCAGAATTCTGCTGTGGCATGGAATAAGCAGGGCCCTGGGTGCTCTTGCTACCACACAGGCTGGCTCCACCTCTCCATGTGTGGGGCAGAAAAGAGACTTTGCTATGAGTGCAGTCATGAAACTCAACCTTTCTCAGCCAGCTTTGCATGTGACTGGCATTCATTGCCACTCATCTGACCAGAAGCCCTGTGAGCCTCCCCACCTTCATAAGCTACACAACACAAGAGTCTCGGCTGTGGCTGCTGCGGCTGTTGGTTGTAAAAGCCATTGCAACTGCTATCTCCAAGGATTCTGTGATCTTTCATGCAAGACCGCAACTCCTTTACTTTCACCTATTAACCATCAGTCACATTAAAGCCCTGCTCAGAGCTGTACCTGTCAGATTGTACCTGTCAGATTGTACCTGCTAGAGCAGCACAGCCAGTCTTTCCTCTAGAGGTATTTATTCCCTGATAGCAGTGATTGCCAAGAAGGCCTCCAGTATTGCAAGCTCACTACATACATACATAACTTCTAGGCACAAATTACATTTATATCTTCACTTACTTCAGCGCCAGCCATCAGACTGTAATTAAATTACACGTAGCCTGGGAGCCTTGGTCATAGGCTGGGAGACAAACATAGGAGGCATGGTGCAAACAGCACTGAGCAGATTCCCAGTTTAAGCAAATATGGCTTTCCTCCATGAACTGAGGATGTTTTCAGCCATATTTACTCCTCCATGTGCTCACAAACCTGCTAAACTGCCCACAAGCCCTTCAAATCTGAAGATGGGAAGAGCATGCAAGTTCCCTCCAGCCCTTGGGCACTGCCGGTCAGGCTGCGGCAGCTGCACACCCTCGGTAACCCAAGCAGTGAGCAGCGGCACAAAAGCTGCCTATTTCTTTGCAGAGCCATCTGTTAGGGTTTCGTTCCGCACAACTCCACTGGCTTCTACGAGATGCTGAGGTCACACACAGAGCGAGGGTCTTGGTCTGCTGCCATTCCAAGCAAGTGTCCCGTGCGTGGGGAGAGGGCATGGCTGGGGGCAGCCTCTGCCAGCCACCTCCACCCTAACCATGCCTGGCCAGCTGGGCCAGGGAGCTCGCTGCGCTGAAAACTAATCACTCAGCCAGTGTTAGCTTTCAGCTGGAGCAGTCCCCAGTCTGACAAGCACAGAGAGGTACGAGGGCAGGCGCCAAAGCGTGGAGGGAAGGGCAGCATGACCCTATTTGTGGCGGCACCAACTTGGATCGCTGCAAGTTGATCGTGAAACCACATCCCCAAAGTGTCTCCCAGGATGGTTCCAGGCAATTCCCTCTGTCATGGGGAGCACTTCCAGTAGCACAGACCTGGTTCCCAAATTATCTTCTCCTTCCTATCCCATCAGGCAATTAAAACTACTCTGGCTATGAGATGATTACATTTCATTTCCAAGAATCTGCAGACAGGAAACAGCAGGATATTTTAGTGTCCAAAACAGACAACCATTCTCGTGCTGCTGAACTAAGTGAATACAACATGTTGGTCTAGGGCATGATGGTGAGGAGCCATGAGAAGACTTCTGTCCCTCAATAACTTCCTGCAGAAACCCACCATTACTGAATTGCTTTGCATTTCAATCCCTGCATGAAGCTAGTGACCACCTGAAGGATCTTGACATGGTGTTTAATCCTCTTCTCCATGTTATTGTCTTCAGAAATACCCAACAGTTTACCAAGCAACACAACTGCTTAACAGCATGTGACTATTGAATTTAAAATGCTGAAAGCAAGTCTTGCCATATCCACCCTAAGAGTATTCTCAAAGAGCAACAAGGAAGAAACTGGAACCATCAGTTAGTAATATTATCACTCTTTCCTCACAGCAGAAAACAAGGAGAAAAAAAGCTAATCAAATACTACCACCTTTCTTCCCCTCTGCTATTGCTTCTCCTAACATTGACCACATTTGTGGTTAAATGTAGGGAGTCAAACTTCCTATAAGCAGTGCTGTTACCGTTCCAGATTTCCACTGTGGTTCAGCTGTATCACAGCTCTGGAAAGGCAAACTGGCACGTGCTCAAACCGCCACCTTCCCTTGTTAGGGTGAAAAAATTCCATATTGTGACTCTAAAGGGTTCTTTACCTGAATCACCTTGCTGGCCTGCCTTCTAAGATTAAAGATCTTAATAACGAACTTAAAAAAACAACTTCGTTGAAACTGATATTCTGGATAAAAACGCGTAGTGAAAATACTGATGCAATTTCATCAGACTAGAGGAGATGCATGTAGCCAGTTAAAATGTACCTCACCATTAAGACAATCCTTTTAAGCCAAAGTTCTGGCTGGGAAGATCACTGCACCTGCTCCATGCTGGGGCTCATACCCACGCAGTCATGGAGAGGCACTCAAGCACCAGGCAAAGAGGACAAAAAGCATCATCTCTCAGGGAGAGGTGAAGTACTTTGTAGAAAGCATTCAGCATTACTCTGAAGCAGAAGGAACAATACATTTTCATATGATTTGAGCAACACTAACCAAAGAGACGAGGGCTGAATCTGGACAAAGCATCTGACATCAGCTTTTCAGGGGGAAAGGAAATGTTCCAGGACTATTACAGGCAGGCAGGCTATTCTGAATCTTCTAGGCATGCCACACTTGCATGACCAGTGGGAAAGCTATGGTAGTTCCAGTGGGCAAGTACATTTGCTAGGATCTTTATGCCACCCCTCTTACACCATTGCACTATTACGCAAAGTTCCAGATCTGTTGGCTTTTTTCATTTCAACAAGGCATTGCCATCCAACAGGTCAATAAGGCAAGCTCAAGTATCTGATATTTTTAGCTAGATATACTATAGCACCTCACAGATGCCTCGAGATTTCTCCTTGCAAGGTCTGAAGGCAATTCCCCCCTTTTCCGCTGTTGGTTGAGCAGAGTTTGGGGACTGCTCTTCACATGTTGAGGCAACTGAGCTTTTCAAGCAGCTGAGAAAGCCACATTTCTCCACTTCAAATGAAGTACTTAGAACAGATATAATCCTTATCTAATACAACTGGTGCTGCTTCCCCACCTTGGAGGAAGTAGGGAAGTGTTTTGAAACTGGCATTGAGGCCATCAAAAGAGTGAAAGGGGAGTCAAAAAGCCCCTAAACTGCACAAATCTTAAGAGAAAAGAAAAAATCTGAAATTCTGATCCTTTCTTACTGAAAACATACTGATAATTCCTGATTCACTTCAAAACAGAAAGACATGATTTTGGCCTTAAAGAAAGGAGTCCATCTTAGTCTCTGCATTGCAGATGAGAACAATCACATTTTTGCTTGCTCTGACTTATTGCTAAATTGATTATTCTCCAGCACTAGGAAAGAAGGAGGAAGGAGGGAGACTGTAATGACCCTTATAAAATTCTTTTAGGCAAAAGAAGTGAATGCATCTTACTTTTCCTAGCAACCCTCTTTCCTAATTCTGAAGCAAATAAATCACACTAAGGATAGTATCTTGAACATATGGCTCTGAATAAGGGGGATTTGCCTGCTTTTCTCCTCTCCCTTTTTTTTCTTCTCTAAATTAAATATGTCAGTCTCTGGAATTCCCTACACATTCCCTTTCACAGCAAAAGGGGTTTCTGTCCCCCTAAAACACAAATACCACCAAAAAAGTTCCTTTGTAACTACTAACTTAATTCTGCCCACAGAAGGCTGTACCTAAGTTTAATATCTAGCCAACAGCATGCAACCTGTTCACTACTGTTGCGTTCACTGCCCACATATTCAGCAAACACGATGCTACCAAGACGAGAATAGGGAAGGACTTCAGTGCGCCAAGACCAGCAGCAACGTGAAGAGCATCTTTACAGATGAACAGGTCATAACAACGCTGGAGGCTGCCAAATGATCTTGCATCTTTCTTTGCCATCTCTCTTGTAAACACCTACAAAACACATGGCTCCAAGTACAGAAACTCATGGGATGCGTTTCTATTTTGCCCTTTGCTTCTCCATGCACAAGACACCCCATATTGCATGGTCTGGGCTTCAAATGCTCCCGTCTTTCTGCAAAGCAGCTGAAGCAGAGGACCACTGGGAAGGATGCTGCTAATCCTTAGATCTGGAAGAGCCTTCCCACAGGTGCCCTGCAGGAAGGGGGAAACACCCCCTGAAGTTCCTCACTCCCCTGCCTGCAATTCAAGAAGGCAGCTGGTGACACCGCGTGGAAGACGATCACAGAGAATTTTGCCAGCAGGAACGAAAAGGTAACAAGGATGTCAAAAGCCAACGGTCTGCATTTTTCTTTTTTTTGGTAAGCAAAAATAAAACTAAGCAACACAAATATGACTAGCAATAGAAATCAGGAAGGAAATGTAAATGATTTTATAGAAAGTGTGAATCAAAGTCATACCAAAAGCCACCTGAATGTTTCTCGATCATAGGCAATTTCTCATGTTCTTTTATGTCATCTTTGCAGTGTCAGTTTTCTAGAGAACAATTCTCAGCTCAGCATGACAGAACAGTAATACCGATGGGCATGCAGAACATTAGCATGTTATAAATAAACTGCTAATTTGAGGTGGGAAAAATCATCAAGGCAGCTCTTATGATTAAGAACCAGAGAAAGAAAATGAGCAATTTGCTTATGCTTTCAGGACACTGTATTTTACTAAAAAAAAGAGCTTTTTCTAACACATAATTCCTGAGGGGAAAAAAGAATAAACCCAGTGAAATATCCACTGTTGAGACAAAGAAGCCAGTGAAAATGCTATTATAATTTTTAAAGCCCTCCCTTCACCCACCTCAAGTAGTAAGTTGTCTTTTTTACTGGCTCAAAGAATTTTGTGCTTAAGGGTACTACAGCCATGTTGTGAAGTTTCAGCTTCCTCTCACCTGACTTGTAGTTTTACGTAACTCTCAAGAGACACTTTTTGGGCACAGATACCATGCAGCTGAAAAAAAAACAACAATCCACCCCAAAAAAATACAGGGTGCAGAAGCATTATACAGCAATTTGGATCTGGGTTACTTAGAGCCACAAAATAAAACTCTTACCATGAAAAGTAGAACTTTATTCCGCTGAGCCGACGGCCAGGATTATTCGTGCCTGCGATAGCTCTGATCACCACCCTCCGTCTGCCCCATGTGGGGTTCCCTTCCCACCCTGTCCCCAAGTCTGCAAGGACAGATAACTCCCCACCACGGCACGGCTGCCACCTCGGGTATTATTTCTGTACCACTCCAGCATTGTCGCTCTGTACCAGCATGACACTTACAAAGCATTGCTATAAAAATTTCTGCGAATATCTATGTTTTCCATGAGCAGGGATAATGGCCTCATTGCAATAGCCTTGATAAAAGCTCCAACAAGACAGCTTTCAGATATCACCACACAAAAGCCTTCTGTGAGAGCTGTAACCAACATCAATTCCCGCTATGAGAAGACATTAGACAAAGTGTGAACTAGCTTACTGTATGGGGACAAAAAACTGACTGTCAATGTGTGGGACCAATGCTGTCTAAAAACACAACGCTGGCAAGGCAAAATAGCACGAGCATATATACACGGTAATTGCCATTTAATTCCAGAATTAGCAGCACAAGAAAACAAGTACTGAAGGCACTATTAGGTTACTAGCATCACTCAAGGCATTATAATTCCATATAATTCCATTTCTAGTGTCCCTGGTTGGAAAAATGACTTTAAAAACAGCAGATATTAAAAACACCCAAGCAGAAGGTGAAGGAAAGCCCATTTTCCATTACAAAAGCACTCAGAGAACGCAGCAAACCCTTCAGATCTGCTCCTTAGAGCATATATTTTCCTGCAGAATTATGGAATAGCTTGGGTTGAAAGACATCTTTAAAGGTCATCTACTCCAACCCTCCCTGCAATGAGCAGTGACATCTAACTAGATCAGGTTGCTCAGAGCCCCATCCAACCCGGCCTTGAATGTTTCCAGGAATGGCTACCTATCACCTGTCTGAGCAACCTGTTCCAGTGTTTCGCTGGCCCTGCTGTAAAAAACGTCTTACATCTAGTCTACATCCACATTCTTTTAGTTTAAAGCCATTACCCCTTAATAATCATAGAATAACCTGAGTTGGAACAGACCCACTGAATCATTGAGTTCACCTCCTGGCCCTGCACAGGACAGCCCTGACAATCGCACCATGTGCCTGAGAGCATTGTCCAAAGGCTTCTTGAACTCTGTCAGGGTTTGTGCTGTGACCACTTCCCTGAGGAGCCTGCTCCAGTGCCCAATAACCCTCTGGGTGAAGACCATTTTCCTAATACCCAGCCTAAACCTTGGCAGACAGCCTGGGACACACAAACCACCATTCCACCTATGGTACAAGAGAAAACCTTTTCTGTGCATCATTTTGTACTTTTTACATACTTATCTGCTTACACTCAGGTAGCATCCAAAAATTCAGAAGCCTACTGTCAGCCTCAGTGGACTGCACCAATATAATTGCTGGGCTAAGAGATAAGGTTTTTACTTCCAGACCTGAAATTTGCCAGATGACACCTCTTAAATAGGAGTCTAGGCAGGAGGGATGCAAACAAGTCTACATGTCAGTTTGTTTCTGAAAAACATTTGAAAGGCAAATTTGAAAGCTAAGTTTTTAGACAGCGTAGTACACTCGCCCTATGGAGAAGTGTTTCACTCTAAAATTACATCTGTACTTTAAAATGTGTAAAAAATATGAAATTCTACAGTGCATATTCAGTGGCTTGCAAAAAAAGTATCTCTTACTGCACTCCAATTTTAGTAAGATTTTATAACTAACGGGTAGAACAAAAATTAAGACAAAGTTATATTCAGAGAGAACTAGTAGAGTGGACTAATGAGCTTAACATGATATACAAGAATTCGACTCTTGCACTGCATGGTGTGCACCATTGAGTCCCAAACCAGAGACTTTTAATGCCACCTTCATTAACAAGGAAGGAAGTTTGCCAATGAGTTTCTTCCCCCACCCCCCTTTCCTAGCACCAAGTTATGCAATATGCAACAACCTTTGAACTAACAGCTATACAACAAGCAAAAAACCAAAACCAGAATAGCATGGTTAAGACAAGAATGTCCTTCAAGAAGTTCATTAATGAAGATTCCTTTTGGAATCTATGCATACATAACCAACACACATACCACAACTCGGGGCAGGAATGCTGGAGCTGAAGCAGCCAAGGCTAAGCAAACATCTCTTGTTGTCCAGATTCCCAATACAACTTATTTTTACCAAAAATAGTTCTTTATGTGTTTTCTACTAGTTTTTATAGATCTTTGCAAAACAACTAGTGGCTTGCAAGGTCTACATGACTGTAAAATTTCATTGTAAAAATCAAGAAATGAAAGCCAAAATAATAGCAGCCTCTGCTATTAACAGTGATTTGTCCATGTAAAGCTCAAGAAACCAGGGACTCAACATCTGCAATACTGCAAGTGCACATCACAGGAAACACCCCATAGCTTCTTAAAAATCAGGTTCTAGACCCTTGAAGTAAGGCACCTGAATATGCCACCAGCCTTAGGCAGCGAACACTTCTGGGGCTAAAGGCAGTCATAAGTTGGAAGAAGCCTTGAAAGTAGCTGCAAGTGATCAAATTAAGCCTCCTTCTCAAAGGAAGCAATGAAACAGGATACTGGTTTTACTTTTAGAGGCGGGAATATAGAAAAGCCATATTTGCCCACACAGCTTAGCACACTCACAGAAGAGATGCCAGCTGATTCTGAAAAGGTGATCTTTAATGCTCCACTTCTCCCTCCTAGCTCAGTCCTAGGCCAAAGACTTTGAGCACCAAACACCTGAGAGCTGCAGGGCACGCACATGCAGCAGTGACAGAGTTAGCATGTGAGTTGTCACACAGTCACAGGTGAGGTCAACGACTGTCCACATTCATAAGTGGGACAGGAGACTCATGACACACGCCATTAACCTTAGGCACGCGCAGTTTGCAAACAAGTACCAGCACATTTGTTATGCATTCATGTATGTATAAAAGGGATGCTAAAATCCATGAACTAGTACTCTCTTACCACACAACAGAGGCCATTTTCATTAAGCTCTGGCTTAATCAACACCTAGTCAAGCTCTTGCCTTCTCCCTTTACAGAGTTTGCAGATGCAAATATTTACCACAGCTCACGTTGAGTTCACATGGCATTAAGAACTCCATGAATGCCACTAGATTCAGTAAACAGCAGCAGCATCCAAGCAGACAGCATACTACTTCAAGAGACACCCATGCCAGGCATAGCACTTCCAAGTGTGGTTTTGGACCAACTTACTTGAGGAAAACAGAAGTTAAATAGTTCCTTTTCAAAGATGTGATAAATTGGGCAATTTTGCCAAGCCTGTCTTCAAACAGAACTGAAATTGAAACAGAATCCAAATACCTCACCAGCAGCACCTCCAGGACTGCTGCAGCCCCATCCTGGAGGCATGGGCAGCCTCCCTCCCACTGCACATCATTGCCCTCAGGGAACATGAGGGGGGGTTCTTCTTCCCAGAACTACAAACACAATCCTGGTCTTGAAAAATAATGCAGGAAGTGATTAATTCTGCCAGCCAAAACAAAAGCCTGAAGTCCAACTTAGTCATTTGTAAGGATGAGAGTTACCTCCACATATACACACTCAGCACTGCCAGCTGTAAATGAGATTATTTGCAGAGACTATAAAACCTGGAGATTTAGTTACTCTAAGAGCTTTCCATCTGCTGAAGCCCCGCACTGGGCAGGGCTGGATCGACGCTATCACCACTGGCACAAGAAACCTACTGGAACTAAAGCCAAAGCCTCCAACTCAACCTCAGCAGGCAGCTCCACCACAAGCCAGAACTAAAGCCTGAGCCACCTTCCCACACCTGCACACCAGTACCAGGACCAACCCTGCCACCAGAGCCATGGCCATCAGCCCAGCAGACACCTTCAGAAGTGAAGCCTGAAAGATGCCATACTTGAAGTGACCAAGAAAAACTCCTGTCTTCATTTCACATGCACCAATCTCATTCTTGGTGTTCTGAACAGGTGGGATGGGCCAAATTTCCCTCCCACAACCACGCCAGCCCTCCTGGCCTGAACAGGACTGGGCTCCAAAGAGGAATAGTGCTATTTCACTTTCCTTTTTGCAACCTACGTAACAAGCTATTCCCGCAGCAGTCATGCCTATTCATCCCCTCTGTCCCACACCTCCCATTCCCCTCCCCAGGACCAGGTTAAGACCTCATGAAACAAGCTGGGTCTAAAAGGGTCTCTAGCTCCTGCTAGACTTGCAAAGTCAGTCTACCATGTCTTCAAAACATCTTTCAAAGGTGCCAGTCCACAGCAGTTTCATAAGTAAAAACTCACAATTACAGACACGCTTGTTTTCACATCCATGTGGTTCCTTTATAAAAGGACACCTTTATCTTTACATTAATAGCTTTCATTCCAGGAGAAATGAATTGTCTGACACTCTTCAGCTTGGAGAAGACATCTGAGGACAGAAGATAATTTATCATAAACTGTGAAGAGAAATATGTATCACAAAATCATTTTTCCCTACCACAATATCTAGGATCACCCAACACTATAGACAGCAAGTTCAAACAGAAAAAAAAAACCAAAACAAAAAGCAAGGCAAGAAACAAAGAAAATGGTTTTTTCCTTTAATACAAGATAGTTAAATCATGGCTAGAAACTGTTGCTACCTAAGGTCAGAACTACAGCTAGATTCAAACAGGGATCACAAAAATCACCAGCCCCTGGTAGCTATAAAAGTTATTGCAACCCCTGACCAAGAAAGTGCTCTCTTGAAGCAAGAAGGGCTTTCCTGTGCAAGTCCCCTTCCCGTGTTCTTTCCTCAAATGCTTGCCATAGTCGTAGTCAGAGAAGTAGTGGGGAAAACCTTCATCTTGCAAAATACAGTTGTTCCTAAATTCAAAAATTATTTTCCTTTTAAATACTCACAGATGAGCACACAGTAAAAATTAACAGAACAGCACCAACACAACTGGTATAAAATGAGGAGAAACAAAATGCCTGTAATTGTTCAGTCCCATGGAGCATCCTCTACAGAAGAATAAACTGGCCATAAAGTGACTCCTATCCAGCTTTTGGTAAGCAGACTGGTGGTGTAGGGAAAATACATTCACAGAAAGAACAAGTAAGACCAACATCATAAAATGGAGGCTTGCTGGGACGATTTAACACCTCCGCACCAGTGCATGGGTGAGTTCCTGTCTCCTGCCTTCATCTCACTCACCCCATCTTGGGCCCAAGATGCATGCCAGAGCTAATGCTTAGACCCAGCTCTTCTACCTTGTTAAAGCATCAAAAAAACTACCCGTCAGCACAGCCAGATGCTTCCCAGGCACAGCGGTAGGGGAAGAACACTGTCTGGCCATGGGCAGAGCAAAGGAGATGATACAGACGAGACAGTGAGCGACAAGCAAGCCTACTCCTTCCAGCAACAGTAAAGCCTTTGAGCAGCTCAGCTGTTCATGGAACCCTGCCAAAAGCCCTTATCATCATGGGGCTACCATACTCAGGAGTTCTGGTGCAGATGAAGCCACACCAGCAGAGCTGGACTCTGTATGAGGATAGCGAAGCCACCATTAGCAAGCTACAGCCTATTCCTGTAGGGTTTTAGTAGGATGCCCACTTTTCACAAGATGGTTGTCAGTGTGGTTACAGCAACCAGGATTTATACTTCTTTGAACTCGCCTCAGACGGCTGCACCCAAAGGACCATGTGGTGCCTCCTCAAGCTCAGAAACAGTGTGTTGCTGGAGGAGAGGGATTTAAACCAAAGAAAATCCCTTAAATGCTATTCAAAAAGCAAAGGTCCCAGACTCACACTAACATTCAGTTCTAGTAATACAAACTATCAGGCAAAGGTCTGAGTATGAAAACACCTGTGTCTTCACATACAAACCTTTTCATTCCTGCAAAATAAAGAAAAGCTACTAAGTTAATTGCCTGCTTCCTTTATGCAACTTACATGTTCTTCTCCCATACCTTAAATCCTTGTTCATTATTTATGTCCTATTTGACTTGCTCCTTTACGTAACACTCCTTTACACAGGAGAAAGACTGTGGGCTACCCCATCTTTCTCTCTTTACAGCTGTGTCTTGCTGAGAAGAACGGAGGAAGGAAGAGGTACTTTCTAAACCACCAGAAAAAGGAGAGAGGTACTAAGTATTCAGTCTGGAAATGTAAATCCTCCTGCCCCCTTCTGAAGTATGCCGAACCAGCCTCTCCACAGCTCATGTCATCTAAAGGCCACAGGAGTTCTCTAAAGATATTGTTGTTAAGAGGATTTAGCCCCTTTTAAAAAGGACTTAACATGTGGGTGGTGTCTCCATTTAAGTATTTTCTCATGGCTAAGAAAATGGCCCTCTTCTTAAAGGCTTATCTTTATAACTCAAAAACAGTAAGAAATTCTCTACTATTTGAATTAGAAACATTTTGAGCAGCTTGCTTTTACAGCAGCCCCATTTCTGAGTACAGGGATTTGCAAATGGTAGTGACTTTCTCACACCAAGTGAGAAGGCAACACCAGTGAGCATGCTTTTGGGGTACCTCATGAAACATTAATTTCTCCTGCATTCTCATGAGGATCCAAATTGATTCACAAACTCACTGACACTAAAACAGCACGGTGTCACAACTCCTGTGCCATATCCCTGGCCACCACTTTCCCTTGATGGTCCCTGGCATTTCCCAGACCTGCCATTAGCTGGTTCAACCTGCTTGCCCAGCAGAAAACCTTTATTTATTTAGGTCAGGGTTCATTTTCCATTCTGGGAAGCCTGAGATTCCAGAAGGGAAAAGGCACCAGCCCCCAGGTGCAGGAGAGCATGGGAGGATGCAGGACCATTGGTCCCTTGCCACAGCACTGACCCTGTCTCCAGAGGCTCAGGCTCTCCCCAGAGGTGCAAGCTGATGGTTGTTTTGCAAGGGTTAATTCTCCATTACTGCTTGCGTTTAAGCCATAGCAGGGGTTCAGATCCACCTGGTAACACTTTCTATTACCTTCCCAGGAATTGTGCAAAAGCTCCTCAAGTTGAAAAGGCAGGCAGGCTGCATCACAGCCTCCCAGAGCCAGGGCTCTCTAAGGTACAACGGCCCAGTTAGCAACCCTCAGCCACAGGAGCTGCCATGACAGGCAGCAACAGAGCAAGGAACTGACTTTGGACAGCATGGAGATGCTTGCTTGGGACATGGAAGAGTGCACAAATTCTCACAAGTGTGGGGCTGGAGAGACCTGTTGTTATGGACTAGGCCACTTCTCAAGGCTTTTTCAGCAGTGTTACACATACACAACCACAGATAAAATAACAAATTCCCAAGCAGAAGCAGCTTACTTGGGCCAAACCTTTTTCATTTGCTCATGCAGTTGATCACATCCCTGAACAGCCTAAACTGTACTGCTGTACTGACTCTTTTCCAGTCATACCACAGTTTATATTTGGAAGTGATGGGTGGGTTGCCAGTGCAGTTACATCTGCAAGGCAAGAGTATTTTCATAATCCTAACCGGTGCAGGTGTGCTGGCCAAATTTTAGACCTATCCCTACAGTCTTTTGCATAGCAGGGCCTTGTTTTCAGCTGGGGGTCTCAACTCCATCCACTACTTGCAACTCAACTAAATCAAGAGCTAAATTTAAACTGGTGCTACTTGCCTGAGCCCACTGCCTCGACTACCCTGCATTTTCTCACGCCTTTCACCAGTCCCTAATATTAGTTTCTCAAAAATGCTCTGCTAGGAACCAAGGGCAGAACACCCTCACCTCCCAGTTGCAGAAAATCCTCCATGACTTTTGAGGAAACTACCTGAAAGCCGCAGATCTTTGAAAGGGCTGGATAGTGTCCCTGCCAAGCAGTGTGCAGGACAGAAAGACAAGGCAGAACACTAGGGCACTTCAGCCTGACTTCCCAAAAGATGAGTCTGTGGCAAACCAGCACAGCTCCAAGAGGGGCAGTCACATGAGCACAGATGTCAGGGCAGAGCAGGATGCACAGCCCCTTTCCTGGTGTGTGCCATGGATGGCTTATCATCCTGGGAGGGTGCCAGCCAGAGGCTGTAGATACCGCTGGCCTGACCACTCTCTTCCTCCCCCATCCCACATCTCTCCCCAAAGTTAATATGGGGTGAGGGTATATAACAAACTTGCAGCTTGCGTGAGGACTTTTTTGCAGGCAGAGGCCAAAATCACTTTCCCTGCTTCCAAACCTTTAAAGTGGAAATAAATCTTCCCATGTTTTTAAGGCCAGGCGTTCCTCCCATTAGAGAGGTGAGCAGCATACAGGGGGGAAAAAAAGGGACTAAAATCATACATTAAGGTCTTATAGGACCCATTAATGAGAAACTTTAGGAGTTCCTATGACATCAACATCCCTCCCACAAAGCCAAAAAAGCCTGTATAATTTTTCTCCCAGAATCATCCTGTAACATATGCTCCTCTTTGAATTCACTTACCACCACCTTCTAGGAATCAACCTTCACATAGGACAGCCAAATATTTACAAAGTGGCCTGAAGTGGCCTGCTTGACACTGAGTGCCATTAGGATATGCTGAAGACCAAGAGCACCAAAAAAAAAAAAAAAAATTATCTTTTACAGCACAGATGCTTATTTTAAAATTAAAAAATAATAACAATAATAATAATAATAAAAAAAAGCTTTGGATGGGATTTGATGAGCCTTGAAACTTTCATCACTAGCTCAGCAACCAACACCTGCAAAAACCCACACAAGAGGCAGCTCATGCCACCCTCACAGGTCTCCCAGCTGCTCCCAAAGCTCTTCCAGAAGTATTTCAGAATTACGGCACCATCCCATACCTGGACCATCACCGACTGAATGCAGGGAAGAGGAAAAGAGGGCGGGGGGAAGGGGTGTTAAACCCCCTTTTGCCCTGGCAGGGGCGCATCGGGGCGAGAAGGGGAGAGGTGGGTAGGAGTTTAGCAATCCCACACCGCCGGGCGGGTGTCGTGGAGCCCGGGGGGGCGCGGGGGGGGGCAGGTGAACCCCTCCCGACGTCCCCGACCCCGGCGCGGCGGGGATGCCCCGCGCCCTCCCCCACTCTCCAACTCGGCGGAGCCCACGAGGGCCAAGCGCGCACCCGAAATCGGCGAGGACAAAGAAAACCCCACGAGTGGGGGAGGCGGATTTTT